>PVKC010001546.1:0-49593 GCA_004027635.1 Crocidura indochinensis
TTGTATCATCCTTTCCCCCCTCAATTTATGAGGTTGAATGATTCAAGTTATGTGATTCTGTTGGAGATAAAAAAAAAGGAGAAGAAAAAGAGAAGAGGGGTCGGCGCGGTGGCACTAGAGGTAAGGTGTCTGCCTTGCCAGCGGTAGCCTAGGACAGACCACTGTTCGATCCGGTGTCCCATATGGTCCCCCAAGCTAGGAACGTCTTCTGAGCGCATAGCCAGGAGTAACCCCTGAGTGTTACCGGGTGTGGCCCAAAGACAAACAAACAAAAATAACCAAATAACAATAACCACAAGAGTCAAAAAAGAGGGAGCCGGGAGGTGGCGCAGGAGGTAAGGTGCCTGCTGCCTTGCCTAGGACGGACCACGGTTCGATCCCCCGATTCCCATATGGTCCCCTGTGCCTGCCAGGAGCGACTTCTGAGCGCATAGCCAGGAGAAACCCCTGAGCGTCACTGGGTGTGGCCCAAAAACCAAAAAAAAAAAAAGAGTCAAAAAAAGAAAGAATAAAGTAGAAGAAAAAAGAGAAGGGAAACAATATCAAAAACAAACAAACAATAAAACAAGAAAAAGGAGGAGTGCTGGAATGTCAGGGTTTGGTGTTCCCTCCACTTTTTTTGGGGAGGGGGGGAAGAAAGGGAATTCCAGTGGCCTAAGAGATTCAGGGTTTCTCCGCCCTTGAAGCATACCGTCATGGGAACAACCACTGGGGCCTTGTTTCTCAGGATCACCACTTTGTCTTTTAAATTAGAACCACTCCCAGCACTAATAAGAAGAGAAAAGTGGTCAACCACCTGAGTTCAACTTCTCATTCAATTTATGACTTTCTGTAAGCATATAAAGACTTCCTAACTCTAGTTGTCTAAACAAACTACAACACAAGAAACACATCAAGATGGCAAAAAAGCCATAATAGGAAAAAATTTCCCTATATTATTTCCTCATATTTCTACATTTTCCTATAAAATTAAGAAGGAAAGAAAGAAAAAAATAGATGATGGGGGTCAGGGGTCAAGTGATCTCAGGTGCACTGATGGAGAAGCTTCTCAACTTAATATAGTCCCATTTCTTTATCTTTGCTTCCACTTGTTTAGACAGTGATGGTTCCTCCTTGCAGATGCCTTTAGTCTAAATGTCAAGGAGTGTTTCACCTACATGATCTTCTATAGACTTAGTAATTCCGGATCTGATATCAAGGTCTTTAATCCATTTAGACATGACCTTGTGCATGGTGTTAGATGGAGGCCCGAATTTGCTTTTTTACATAGGGCTGACCAGTTGTCCCAACACCACAACACCACTTGTTGAAGAGGCTTTCCTAGCTCCATTTTGCATTTCTTTCCCCTTTATCAAATATTACTTGATTGTATGTTTGGGGAACATTCTCTGAATAAACTCTATTCAACTGATATGAAAGTCTGTCCTTATTTCAATATTATGCTGTTTTAATGACTATTGGTTTGTAGTACAATTTAAAGTTGTGTAAAGTGATGCCTCCCATCTTCTTTTTCCTAAGGGTTTCTTTAGGAATTCATGGGTGTTTATTGTTTAAATGAATTTCAGGAGTGTTTGATACACTTATTTTTTTCTTAAATTATTGTTTTTAATTTAATGAACTGTGATTTACAAAGGTATTGATAATTGAGTTTTAGGCAAATAATATTTCAACCCCAATCACACCACCAGTGTCAAGTCTCATCACCCTGTTCCCATCATCCTCCACTCTACACCCCACTCACTATCTGCCATCTTGACAGGCACATTACAAAGTTTGGTGATTTCAGCTTAGATTTCATGTTTTCAGGGCTGTTGAGTCTGCACTTTGGATGCATAGCTATACCATTCTTCCACATCACCAACGTAACTAAATTTCTGATGTTTGTTTCCCTTTACTTCCCTTTATGATATTTTTCTTTCCTAATTTGATATTTTTGGTTATCCTTCCTAAACTCTGGGGACAAGGGTTGAACTAAACACCCCACTTTACTACACTACATTCCTCCATCAAGTCATTCTGTATACCACAGGTAAGTGAGATCATCCTGTTTGTTTTTCTTTTCTTTTCTGGTTTACTTCTTTGAATCAACATGATATATTCCAGTTCCAACCAGGTTGAAGCAAATTGCATGATTTCATTATTCCTTACAGCTGCATAGTGTATATGCACCATATCTTCATAATCCAGTCATCTCTCATTGGACATTTAGATTGATTTCATATCTAAACTATTGTACTAAATGAAGCAATGAAAATAGATATTATTAATTCATAATATTGTGCATTTTATCACTGCCATTATCATTGGTATGAGATATCTCATTGTTGTCTTGAGTTGAATTTCCCTAATGATAAGTGATTTTGGGCAATTTTTCATGTGCCTACTTATGATCCACTTGTCTCCCACTGAGAGTTTCTATTCATTTCATCTCCCCATTTTTATAGGGTTTTGAATTATTTTTGTTGATCTTTCTGAGTGCTTTATAAATATTGGATATCAATCCATTGTCTGATGTGTTGTACACATATTTCCAACTCAGCTGTTTTTTAGAAACCTGTATTTCTTTTTCCATGCAGAAGCTCTTTAAATAAAGGCCTGGGTATCCATAAAGGATTGAATTAAATCTGTGTAATCCTTTGGAGAGTATTGCCATTTTTAATATATAAAATCTTTATTTAAACACCATGACTACAAGCAGAGCATTTTCATTCTAATGGTGTTATTTCTCCCAATCCATGAACAGTGTATGTGCCTCCAGTGTATGGGTCCTCTTTTATTTCCTGAAGCAGGGTTTGTAGTTTTCTTTTTATAGGTCCTTCACCTCTTTAGTTAAGTTGACTCCAAAGTATTTGAACTTGTGTGGCACTAATGTTAATGGGATTGTTTTTATTGTTCATTTTTTCTCTATCATTATTTGTGTATAAGAAGGCCATTGATTGTTGCATGTTCATCTTGTAGCCAGCCACATTGCTATATGAATCTATTGTTTCTAAAAGATTTTGGTAGAGTCTTTAGGGTTTTCTAAATATAGTATTGTTTCATCTGCAGTGAAAATTTGATATCTTCCTTTTCTATATTAATACCCTTGATATCTTTTACTTGCCTAATTGCTATTTGAGTATTTCCCATACTATGTTGAATAGGATTGTTAAGAGGGGGCAGCCTTATCTTGCACCAAATTTTAGAGAAAAGACTTTTAGTTTATCTCCATTGAAAATAATATTTTCTATTGAGTCTAAAGACATCATCAAGGAGGAAACATCACTGTCCAAATAAGTTAAAGCAAAGATAAACAAATGGGACCATATTAAGCTCAGAAGCTTCTGTACCTCAAAGTAAATAGTGACTAGGATACAAAGGCCCCCCACAGAATGGAAGAAACTATTCACCCAATACCAATCAAGTAAGGGTTAATATCAAAGATATACAAATTACTGACAGAACTTAACAAGAAAAAAATCTAACCCGATCAAAATGGAGAGATGAAAAGAACAGACACTTCCTCAAAGAAGAAATACAAATGGCCAAAAGGCACATGAAAAGATGCTTCATATCACTGATCATCAAGGAGATGCAAATCAAGGCAACAATAAGGTATCATCTCGCATCACAGAGACTGGCACATATCACCAAAAAACAAGAGCAATAGATGCTAATGGGGGAAAAGTAACTCTCATTCACTGCTGGTAGGAATATCATATAGGTCTAGTTTAGTCTTAATGGAAAACAATATTAAGACTCCTCAATAAATTGGAAATGGAGCTCTCATATGATCCTGCTATACCAATCCTAGGGATATTCCCTAGGAACACAAATACACAACACAAAAATGCCTTCTTCATACCTATATTCATTGCAGTGTTATTTGCAATAGCCAGAATCTGGAAATAACCCAGATGCCAGACAACAAATGAATAGCTAAATAAACTGTGGTATATATACACAATGGAATACAATACAGCCAGCAGGAAAAAATGAAGTCATGAGATTTTTCTAAACATATATGGACATGGAAACTATTATGTTGAGTGAAATAAATTGGAAGGAGAGAGAGACACAGAATAGTCTCACTCATCTTTGGGATTTAAGAAAAATAAAAGACATCATTTTTTGGGGGGGGTCACACCTGGCAGCGCTCAGGGGTTACTCCTGACTCCATGCTCAGAAATTGCTCCTGGCAGGCACGGGGGACCATATGGGGCACCGGGATTCGAACCGATGACCTTTTGCATGAGAGGCAAACACCTTACCTCCATGCTATATCCCGGGGGACATCATTTTAATAATACTAAACACAATAGAGATGAGGGCTGGAAGGACCGGTCCACAATATGAAGTTTACCATAAAGAGTGGTGAATTCAGAAAGAGAAATAACTACACTAACAACTATCATGACAATGGTAGTAAGAGAAATATAAAGCCTGTATCGAATACAGCAGGGAGTGGGGGAGAAGGGAGTTTGAGTCAATGGTGGTGCAAAGGTTGCACTGGTGAAGGGGATGGCTTTTTATAACTGAAACTCAACTATAAGCATGTTTGTAATCATGGTGCTTAAATAAAAATATTATTAAAAAAACTAAATACCCATAAAAAAGAGAAAAGAAATCATCAGTAAGAATTTCCTGAAGTTGAAGAATACAGAAAACAAATACAAGAACCTGAAGGGTTCTAGGAAAAATAGACTCAACTTGAAAAAGTCAAGTTGTACCTAACTGAAAAATTCTAAAGATAGACACAAAATATTGAAAGCAGCAAGAGTAAAAAAAAGAACTTAGGTGGAAAGGAAAGCCTATAAAACCCATAACAAATCAATCAAGTGAAACTCTTAGAGACAGAAGAGAATGCTGGGATATAGTACAAAAATTCAATGAAATAAACATATCACCAAGAATACTCTATCCTGCTAGCTTATCATTCAGATTCAAAGGAATAATACAAAGCTTCGGGGACAGGCAACAGCTTAGGAAATTTATAGCCTTGAAATAAGTTTTACAAGAAGCACTATGGGAGCTTTTTATAAAAGCTACAACAAACTTCCCAGCATGTAGTATTGAGTAAGGCACTCACTCATGGTGCTTCTGGTTGCCTGTGATTAAATTAATGAATTAATTAATTTAAGTACTTTTAGCTTGCCAAAAGATTTTATATATTTTCTGGGCTACCATCTCCACTGACTAATGGAGATGGGATTCTGAGTTTATTTTTTATTTTATTTTATTGAAACCCTTGTAATTTACAAAAGCCTTTATAGTTGAATGTTAGACATAGAGTGAAATCAGGGCCATTCCCACCACCAGTGTTGAACTCCCTCTCCAATGTTGCCAGAGTGCATTCTATACCAACACTGTTTGCCCCCTAGGCCTATTAGTAGAAAAAGACTTATTTTATGTTTAGATTGTTAGAGTTTGAATCTCTTGATTCCATTGTTGTTGACTTTAGGTTGTATATGTAGTTATTTTATTTTAATAATATCTTTATTTGAGCACCATGATTACAAATATGTTTGTTGTTGGGTTTTAGTCATAAAAAGAACACCCCCCCTTCAGCAGTGCAACCTTCCCAACAACAATCCCCCCATCACCCTCCTCCCCAACCCCTGCCTGAATTCGAGGCAGACATTCTACTTCTCTCACTCATTACCATTGCCATGATAATTGTTAGTGCAGTTATTTCTCTAACTGCACTCATCACTGTTTTTGGTATGCTTCATAACATGGGCCGATCCTTCCATCATTCATTTCTAATATCTCTGGGTATTATTACCATGATGTCTTTTATTTTTCTTGCGTTCCACAGATGAGTGAGCTGATTCTGTGTCTCCCTCTCTCCCTCTGGCTTATTTCACTCAGCATAATAGTTTCCATGTTCATCCATGTATAGGAAAATTTTATGACTTTATTTTTCCTGATGGCTGCATAGCATTCCATTGTCTATATGTACCACAGTTTCTTTAGCCTCTCATCCGAAGTCTGGCATTTGGGTTGTTTCCAGATTCTAGCTATTGAAAATAGCGCTGCAATAAATATAGGTGTGAAGAAGGCATTTTTGTGTTGTGTATTTGTGTTTTTAGGGAATATCCCTAGGAGTGGTATAGCTTGATCATATGAGAGCTCAATTTCCAGTTTTCTTGAGGAATATCCATATGGCTTCCCATAAAGACTGGACTAGACCTAGGTGGCATTCCCAATAGCAGTAAATTAGAGTTCCTTTCTCCCCACATCCCCACCAGCACTGATTGTTCTTGTTTTGTTTTGTGTGTGTGTGTATGTGTGATGTGATGTGTGCCAGTCTCTGTGGTGTGAGATGGTACATCATTGTTGTTTCAATTTGCATTTCCCTGATGATTAGTGATATGGAGCATTTTATGTGCCTTTTGGCCATTTGTATTTCTCTTTGAGAAAGTGCTGTTCATTTCTTCTCTCCATTTTTGATGGGTTTAGAAGTTTTACTTCTGTCAGTATCTTATATAACTTCTATATAAGCCTCTTATCTGATGTAATGGGGGGATAGTTTCTCCCATTCTGTGGGTGGCATTTTTATCCTAGTCACTATTTCCTTTGAGGTGCAGAAGCTTCTCAGCTTAATATGTTTTCATTTGTTTATCTATGCTTCAACTTGTTTAGACAGTGATGTTTCTTCCTTGAAGATGCCTTTTGTCTAAATGTTATGGAGTGTTTTACCTATGTGTACTTATTTATACCTTATAGTTCTGGGTTGTTTCTTCATGAAATTTGCTTAATGTTCTTCAAGGACTCCAGTGGGAGATCAATCTATTGGTTCTCTTAAACTCACCCCATAGTTCTCAAAACAATGTTCACTGTTCAAATTATTTTCCACCTTGTTTTCTTCAAGTAGTTTCCTCCTAATCTTGGAGCTCTTTGACTTTTTATCAGCTGCTATTACTTGTTGTCAGAACTTTTGTAGAATTTTTTGTCCCCTAAATTCCCAATACAGACCAGACAAGGGTCTGGGTTGAGGTGTATATGGGGTGCATTTACTGTACCTCCTCTTTCATAACAGTCAGTGTGAAGAACACAGCCTGTGATAAGAATTGGGAGGCCCTTTTGTAGAATTTTTTATATCACCTACCATACTCTACACTTCTGTCATTGATATATATTAGCTTATTTTAGTTCTAACAATTCTCATATTTTGTTAACTATGTTTTTTATATCATTGAACATCCTCACAATGGTATTCCTAAAGTCATTGTCTCACAACTTATTTACCAAGCTAGTTAATACTGGTTAAGTATTCTGCATCATTGTTTTCACTCATTGAGCTTCATGAACTCCTCCACATCTTCCCCTCCAAATTCGTTCACCCATATTGTACTTTTAGTGTGAAATATGGAGGAGGTGCTGGGAGGCCATGAATGCAGCTGTTGTTCTGGGTCTTTTTATATTGCCTAAGGGTTGAGGTGTTCAAGCTACCAGAAGTAGCTAGAGGAAAGGAAATCCACCTGCCCCAGTTTTGAAAAGCCTCAGAGATTTTAGCCCAGGGCTTTAGTTCCTAAAAGGGCCCGATGGTTTGTTGACATTCAGGGTGGAAATCTGTTGAAAGCAGACTGCATTCGTACACAGCTTAGCTCCAAGTTCAACTCCTAAGGGAAGATACTTTCAAATACTAAGGACACAGATCATTTCTGCTGGTCTTTAAAGATATTATGGTCTCTGAAGAAGAGCAAGGAATCAGGAAAGCTTGACTAATTATGTAACAGATTTTTCATTGACATTATATTTCCTGTAAAGCTAGCTGAAATAGCCCTAGGAGCCATATGCTGTAAGACTGATTTACCAAGTGCATCACTGAGGTAGGCAAAGGAACAAGTGACTTTCCTGAGGCCATACAGCTACTTCCTTTGTGGAGCTTCCATGGAAACCTTGTCCTGTTTAGCTTCTGGAGAGCTTACTACAAAGGGAAAAGAACATTTACTAGGATGTCTGAAGCTCATGTATGATAATCTCCTCTGCTGGCTTGTGCCTTAGGGACAGCAACCACTGTCTTCTATGCTGAATATCTTCCTCTATAAAATGATGTAGTACATACAAATGTTGAATGATAATGCCTGACATAGAAGCTTTATATAATTTTATAAGCCAATGTTACTGCAATAAAAAATACATTAGACTTACTGGCACTGATAAAATGTTGGCAATACACCATATGGGCTTTGAAGTCCTTATTTTGGAATGAAATGATATTAGAATAACAAGTTAGCTGCACAGTCTCATTTCTGACCTTGCTAAAAGAAAATAATGTGAAGGAATATTTCTTGCACAGGAGTGCAGCTATAACCATTTTACTATTTATTTAGCCAAAATTTCAAGATTAGTTGACTTTTGGTAAAGCATTCTCTACTTTAGACACCATAGTGTATTTCACTTATTGTTGATACACCACAGGTTGCCCTATTATTCTTTAATTCTCTTAACATTACTTGAGTTCATAATAGCCTCAAATGTGTTGTTTACATAGATGAAAATAGTAAGGACCAAGGTTATATCTCCTCAGAAAAATTAGACCCAGTGGGGGCAGCACAGCTAAACAATTCAAATACAGAGTTGTTTGTGATCTGAAGAAAAAGGAATTAGAGAAATCAAAGTATGCTATACTGAAATGGTGATAAACCTGACAAGAAAGCAGTGAAATATCTTAATTTTTCAAAGACCTAGAGACTTAAGAGTAAAAACAATGTTAGTGAGAATTGAGAAATGGTATCAATCTTGGGTATGTTATAAGTGTATCTTACTCATTAGCTTAAAGGCTTTCTGTTTCTCAGGAACTTACTCATGGGGTTTTTCTGCAACTTTGAAAATATTTCCCAAGTCATCATAATTTTGCTTTTCACCTCCTTTCCTAATTTTTATTTTATAACATAAATTTTTTTGAGGCCAGAGCAATAGCACAGTAGATAGGGTATTTTCCTTGCATACATCAAACCCAAGTTTATCCCGACATCCCATCTGGTTCCCTGAGCCTACCATGAGTGATTTCTGAATGCAGAGCCAGGAGTAACTCCTGAACACCACTGCATGTAGTCAAAAATCAATAGACCTTGAAAGTGCCCCTATTATCATTTTGTAAGGGTGCTACTGTTTTTAAGTTACATTTTAAGTCTACATGTAGTAGAAACTTCACTATCACTAAACAAGGAGTAAGATAGAAGGCTGCAGACCACCTCTTTTGTTACATGCCTTAGCCAAAGATTCTTTGATGGATTTGAAACTTATTGAAATATTGATCCATGTCCATGGAAGAAATTTCTATAATACATCAGATGTTTTCCCAATAGGAAATTTATTTCATCTTATCTTATACCTACTTGTGTCCAAATGTCTCTTTTACCTTCCCTCCTACTCATCAGCAACTTTCTTCAGGCATAATTTTGAATTAATATGTTCTTCATACAAAGCAATCTCCCAATTTCTTATGTTATTTATTAGCTTTGTTGTTATATAAATACTTCCATAAGTAATGACAGTTGACAGTGGTGAAAGGATTGGTATTGAAATATTATATGCCTAAAAATAAGCTATCAATACGTTTGTAAGTCATAATTCCTTTAAGAATTTTTAAAGTAAAAAATAAGAAAATAAAATGAAATTATAGTATAAAAGTCCTGCCAACATTTATGCTCAAAATGAGCCATCTTCTTTCCTTCTTACATAGTCCCAATAATATTTCCATTATTTTATTGGGTGGTAAAAATGCATATGTCAAACTAATCAGCTCAGAGAATGCTTTCTGTATCTAAAATATATTTGATCATTTTTAGTAATTTTTCACAGAAGCAAATTGCTGGCTTTATGGATTATATGCTTCTCCCAAGAAAAAATGAAATAATGCAGAAGCTGCTTCAATTTATCAAGCTGGCTTTTTTCTCAAGTTATAACACAATGATATCAGATGACATATGCTAATAAAGTATTTTAGAAACTATAGTGATAGTACAGCATGTAGAGTGCTTGCCTTGTGCTTGACCAGCCCAAGTTTGATCCAAATCTCATAGTACTGTCACTTACCATTATTAATTGGTACTGAGATAATGACTACCATTATTAAATGCAGAACTTATTACAATAGCTAAGATATGGAATTAATGTAAGTGTCCAAGGACAGATGAATGGATTATAAAGATGTGGTATGCAACATCTCCAAATTGCACAGTACTGTCAGAAATCCATGACATTCAATGAGTCTTGTAACCTGGAGTGCAAAAGATGGTTAGACTGTTTTAGCAAATGATTCCATGGTGATGAGTCAGTTACACTAAAGGAAACCTGATCTTAGCACAGCTTGTGCTAATTAGCGTGATGCCTGCTAATTTCTGATATTTGCTATTTTATAATAATTACATTAGCAAAAATTTCTCTCCAGGAGCGCATCAGATAAAACCTTGTGGTTTTAAAACTAGTAATCTCAGAGGATATTGAAAGCAGTAACTCTGAGGTAAATAGAATTTTCATTTCAGGGCATAGATATATGAGGACATAGAAAATCACAAAAAGGTGATATTAGATATTGGATGTAAGATCTGTGGAGGGGCCCGGGAGATAGCATGGAGGTAAGGCGTTTGCCTTTCATGCAAAAGGTCATCGGTTCGAATCCTGGTGCCCCATATGGTCCCCAGTGCCTGCCAGGAGCAATTTCTGAGCATGGAGCCAGGAGTAACCCCTGAGCACTGCCGGGTGTGACCCCCCCCCAAAAAAAAGATCTGTGGAAGCCTGAGAGCTATACTTCCAGTGACCTGTATATAATGTACCAATAGTCTCCAATTAGCATGACACAAAAAATGCAAAATAGCGTCAAGGTTAGAGTATATGATTTTAAAAAATAATTATAATATTTTCTAGATCAACACCATGCAAAGTACAGCAAGTGAGCCAAATAAAACCCATTAGCTATTTTTGTCAATTAAGTTCTATCAAATTGTAGCCATACCTATTCATACATAATCTTTAGTCACTTTTATGATAAGGTGACAGTTTAATAGTTATAACAGTCTAAAAATTATAAAATATTCCTGATCATGAAAATTTATTTGAAACCTCTTCTATGCCACAGAACATGATGATTGGAAGAAATAAGCAATCCAAAAAGCAATCCAGGATAGAAATAAAATGGATTAGGAATTAAAAAGAGAAATGAATTGAAGAGATCACAACCTATAGTGTTAAAATAATGAAAGAAGGGGCTGGAGAGATAGCATGGAGGTAAGGCATTTGCCTTTCACATAGAAGGTCATTGGTTCGAATGTCGGCATCCCATATGGTCCCCGGTGCCTGCCAGGAGCAATTTCTGAGCATAGAGTCAGGAGCAACCCCTGAGCACTGTCGGGTAAGACACAAAAACCACAAAAAATAGTGAAAGAAGCTAACAGAAATTATAGTGGGAGACTATATTCATGAACTAGCACATAAATATATATATATATATGTGTGTGTGTGTCTATGTGTGTGATTATAATTCTATAAGAGTGAATCTGAATTATCTAAAGCTGATGTTGTGAAACTACAAGTTGCCAGTCAAATCTGGTCTTCCTTGTGTTTTGCTATTTTTGAGGCAATAATGGCTTACAATAATGTATGGATATATGTTTCAGCTAGTTTCTCACCTTGGCAAAAATATATGTATGTATTTGTGTATATACCATGTGTGCCACTAAATGTCCAGTCAAAATATGTTTATATAACGTATATTTTACCAGAATGTAGCTATACTCATCTATGACTATAGCAATATTGTAAAAGACTTCGATAATGAGCCAAATAAGGCACTTAACTCCACTTATCAAACCCATTCTTCTGCTGGTCTCTCCTAATGAAGAGATTTCTGGAAAAGGTTTTTTTGTTTGTTTGTTTGTTTGTCTTTTGTTTTTGGTTTTTGGATCACACCCAGCAGCACTCAGGGATTATTCTTAGCTTTCAGCCAGAAATAGGTCCTGGCAGGCTCGGGTAACCATATGGGATGACAGAATTCGAACCACCATCCTTCTGCATGCATGGCAAACACCCTACTTCCTTGCTATCTCTCCGGCCCCATTCTGAATAAGTTTTGAGGGTTATTTTTTCCTGGAAAATTTGTCTAATAGTATCTATACATTCCAGGAAAAAATTTAATTATGTCATTATTCCTAAAAATGTATGGAAACAAATCAGAGGAATTTTCTATTTCAGTATTGGATGCTACAACCCAAATTATGGGTACCACAATGAGTTGTAATTTTAAGTGTGCATATACTCAACTTCTCCTATCGTGTTTATTAATGGACTAAAGTTATGTTACAGAAATTATTGACATGTCCATAGCCTATATATTCAGCAAACAAACATGTTCTTTTCTTAGCATCATAGCATTTACTATTCAATTTCTAGAACTTTCTTTTCCTTGATTTCACATAGACCCTTTGTTTCATTTTGGTCTCAAAGATCACATTCCTTGAAGCCAAGCATCTCTAATAGAAATCCTTTTTCATCATTATTCCATATAACATTGTATCATTTGCATCAGATAAAATAAAACAACAGTCGTTTTTACCTGGAATTTCTTTATTGCGTGTTTCTATCTCTCCCAGTTCAATAGGTAGAATAAAAGTTAAACAATACTACCTTTGTCTATTTTATTTGCCAGGCCCTCAGCAATTGAAAACAGAACTGAGCATGTAGTAAAATCTCACAAGATATTTTTGCAATAAATACTCAATGAGTGGAAAATGAATGAATGGTTCTGTATGACCATAAAACGTAGCTCTAAAACCTCTCTATACTCAAGAAACTCTTGAGAGCAATAGCCACAAGCTAAATAAAATCCAGTGACCTGGTCAACACCTTTTTACGTTGAGTCTCAGTTATTAGTAGTCTATGGTATGGGTCTGGTAGACTCTGATTACAAAACAGGAAGTTGCTGTCAATTAGACCTTACAAGACTGCTAAATATAGGTCTACCCAAGGACTAAGTCTGGGCTGTTTGCATGCTCTATAATGTGCTGGTGAAGTGAAATAGACCTTAATACCCCTGTGATTCTCTAACTCTGGTCAAACTGTCATCAGAGACTAAAAAATTTGAATGAAGGCCCACAGAGCTAGTATAGTGGGCAGGATACTTGCCTTGCCTAAAGTCACCTCAATTTCGATCCCAGTACCCAATATGGTCCCCCTGAACCTGACAAAAGTGATTGCTGAATGCAAAGTCAGGAGGAGAAACCCCTGAGCAGAGCCAGCTGTTGACCAAATCAAAAAAAATTGAAAGAAAAGGTTCAGAGATAATAAATATATGGTCTTACAGCCAACTTCCCTTTTAAATTATTAGCCATATAGTTTCTTTCTATTATAAACTCCCAGATGATATGGTTATTTTCTTCCAATATTCCAGTTCATTCCATCATAATTAAGTCCATAACATCATTTCCCCTCAGTGATTCTTTAACCTTCTGAGAAATGAAATTGTCAGCCAGGCAAGTCCCAAATTTATCAGATGCTCTGCTTTTAGCAGAATGAGACTTTTCATCAGAAGTCTGGACAGCTGAAACCTTCCAATCCTACTGTAGCTTGCTTTTATGCCAGTTCTATAATCTTCATTAAGGAATCACCAACCATATCTTCCGTGAAATATTTCCTTGATGCCATTGCTATTTCTGCCAATTTGTATGCTCCTGCAAATGTTCCTATTTTCTTTTCTTTTATATTTTGTAGATCTCAGCACAGGAAATATAGTTTAATGGAGTAGCTTGGAGATTTTCTTAGTTAGAATCACAAAATAACATTCCTGAAAAATAAAAATAACCTGACCATCCACCACGTATGGAAGGAGTCATCCACATATATCCACATATAAATTAGTCATATATATATATATATATATATATATATATATATAAAATTTGTGTCTTTCCTATTCTCTGTCTAGGGTGTATCACTCAACCAGTCTACATACTTTACATAACAATAAATTAAAGATAAAAAGTTTTAGATAAAATAGGTATTCAAAATCAGATAGCCAAATGAGATAGATTATCATATTAAAAGTGATGTTAAACACCTTAAGGAAAAATCTAGTCACAGAGACAACAAGAGCTCTGATTTTAGAAAATGTATTTCAAGAATTTAAGGTGGTAAATATACAAACTTCCAGTTATAAGATAAATAAGTACTAGAGTCATAATATGAAATATGGTGACTAGAACTAATATCCAATTATAATATAAATAACATTGTTAAAAGACTAAATTTTGGATCTGGAATAATATTACAACAGGAAGGGTGATTTCCTTGCATGTGGCAGAACCGGATTCAATTCCTAGCACCCCATATGGTTCTAGAGGACTGCCAGGAGTGATCCCTGTGTGTTGAGCCATCAGGAAACATTGAGAATTATGAAATAAATAACAAAACAAACCACAATAATAAATCCTAAGTGTTCTCATAACAAGGATCATTTTTCTTTACTTTGTATTGCATTTGCGTAAGAATGTGAATATTAACTGAACTTACTGTGATCAAACTATAATGTATGCATTAAAGTTGTAAAGTGGTTAAAGTGGATTGAGTGTTATATAGCAATAAAACTGGGTGGGGTCTTCCTCTGTGCAAAAGAATTCCAGAGAAAACAAGGATAGTTCTGATATATTCCATCAATTCAGGGACTGACTTTTCAAAGTCTACAACCTTACTATTACAAAGTATAAATTCTCTATGATTAAAAAAACGAATAAAAGAAAATGTTTAATATTTTTATTAATCTTACAGTAATATCTTAGAGAAAACTGAATTGATAATTATAGTATATCATCCATAGCACTAAGCAAGTGCAAAAGTTAAATACATGATATGCATCTTGAGCTTCAAATCCCCTATTATAAATTCTTCATATTCATACTCAAATATATCACTGGCTTATAGAAAAGCAAAGTAAATGAATTCATAGCTACCAAGAAAGCTTCCTTTAAAAGAAAAAAACTGTTTCCCAGTACTGCAATATCGTTGACAGAATCATTGCTATGGAAAACATTCACTGAAATTCTCCTTAACCGTGTCAGTAGGAAATAGAAAATCATTTTTATGAGCTAAAAATGGCAGATCTCTACTCTCTTTTTCCTTTTTTCCTATTTATATTAAACAGCTTAACCACAAAGGAAAGGCATCCCCTAATTTCCCAAAATGGAAGCTATTCTTAATGATGTACCACCACAGGCTCATTCAACTTTCTCTCTTGTGTTTGGATAGTGACTTCTTTTAATGCTACTGAATTTTTTTGTTCTGAGTGTTTGGAGAGATAGTAAAATGAATTAAACCATACTTTTGAAAGCAGTCAACTTGGGGTTTGATACTCAGCACCCCGTAAGGTCCCTTGAGCAGAAGTAATTCCTAAGGGCAGAGCAAGGAGTAAGCCTTGAACATCATTGGATGTGGTCCAAAAACAAAACAAAAAAGAAAGAAAAAGAAAAGATTTTAGATTTGTAAGTAGATGTCTTTGGAAAGCACCAGTGTTATAAATGCATCACAATATATTCAAAAATGACATATCAGTCTATTTTTTCTGTGAGTGGGAACAATGTAACAGAATTGTGGACACTTCAAGAAATCCTTTTAATATTTGTATAGGTCAAGAAGAACTATATGGCATAAATTTACATCTATATTTCGATTGTGCACGCTAGTCAATGACTTTTTACTGTTTGGGGCACACTAACCATTGATGGCAGTCTGATTATGAACCACTTCTGCATAAATAAAAGAAAAGGCTATTTAACAAGTAGAAATAAATGTGTATGATTCACCAGCACACTTAATGCAAGATTTTCCAGCCATATAACCACAACGGATAGGAAGATTTATTACCACAGCTGCTTGTATTAGACTTTTTTTCCTTGCAGTTGAAGGAATCAAATTCCTTCTTGGAGATTAGTCATTTGTGGGGGTGTCGTCAACTGCAAAATGTTTCTGTTATGAATGAGGCAAACTCCTGTGTCGCTGTCCTCTCGTCCTAAGTGAGTGAGTAATTTTCATCCCTTATATATCTTTTCCCGCCTACCATCAGGAACAAAACTTAATGACTTACACAGTCAAACTTTCTTAATTGTTGTTACACCTAAAACTTCATATTGCATTGTTTCCATAAATGATAACCTCACACGGAGAGGTACGATAGTGTCATTTTGGTTTGATAACAAGGGAAGATATACATCTTGAAATGTAAAATAAGTAGAAAGTTAATACATCTAAAGTGGCTATGTTTATGCCGATTAGTGATGCTAGTTTTTTTTATTAAAAAATAATTTCACCCAATTCTTAGACCAATCCTATAAATGATATTTGCCTTTCACATATGAGAACTCTTTCTTGGACTGGGGTTCTTATTAGTGGATAAATAAGACATTAGACTTTGATCCAACAGGCCCTTTCCCTTTTCATATGTTAACATTCATTCTTTCAAGGTATTAAGAATTATATAATCATATGCATAAGTATATATGTAACTAAATGCTCGTCTAAATTTAAAACATAAGCAATTAACATCTAAATTATCTCCGATGGATCATCATCTCTTCTGTATCCTACCCAAATCACACAAAACTGACAATGTTGTGTTTGTGTTTCTTTCTCTCTATCTATACCAGAAGCTGCTTTGTCCCTTTTCACAATTTCTGGTAACTGTTATCATAATGGAGTCCTTTTACCTAGTACAGCTTTCCAGCACAATTTAAGTTCTTGTTTGGAACTATATAGAAATAAAAGGTTCTGAACATAATGAACTTCTGCCAATTAAATATAGACATAAGGACACAAAAATGAAGAGTGGGATTTCAATAAATGAACCAGGTGTTTGCTTTTTTCATACTATTTTTGACTGTTATAGTTTTCCACTGATTTGACTAATTGTTTTATATATAGGAACTTTTTTGTTTGGGGCCACATGGAGTGGTTTACTGGGGGCTTAGTCCTGACTGCACTCAGGGATCACTCCTTGTAGGTTCAGGGATCATATGGGAGGTGCTGGGGATAGAAACTAGGTAGATGATGTGCAGGGCCAATAGTGTTCTACCTCTGCAATCACTCTTGCCCATATAAAAATACATTTTCTTATTTTTCATCCATGTCTTTAATATGACATATGAAATATCTCCCAAACAGACAAATATTTTAAATATTCACAGGTCATTGAGCTTAAACTTCAAAATTATTCATTTTAGCATATGGATTATTGGTATATGTATGAAAAGTGCTCATCATCACTTATTAGAATTTGCAAATCAAAATAGCAATGAGCTATCATCTAACACCAGTAAAATGACATATTTAAAAGTCAGGAATGTTTGTGGAAATGTGGTGAGAAAGAAACCTTCGTTAACTTATTTCTCTATGGAAATCAATATGGAAAGTTCTCAACAAAGAATAACACTCCCATATGACACAGCGTTACAACTCCTTGGCATATACTTACCAAACAAAAAAAACTCAAAAGGATATATACATATCTGTGATCATTGCAGTGCTTACTATAATAGCCAAGATGTGTGAACAAAACAAATGTCCAACTATGTATGAATGGATCAAAAAGTATTGTGTATATGTTAACACAATACTATGCAGCTATAAGGAAGGATGCAATCATGCAACTTTGAGCTGTATGATGGAATTGAAGGATATCATGCTATATGAAGTCAGTCAAAAGGAAAAAGATAAATACAGAATGTCTCCAAATATATGCAATACTCAATAATGGGGCAACAAATGACCAAATGTAAGAAAACTGGAAAGTTGACACAGAATTAAATTTAGAGAGTTAGTTAAGGGTTTGTATGGGGGTCCTTTGAAATATCAGTGGAGAGAAGTGGTACTTTGGTGATAGGCATATTATTCTAACAATGTATGCATGAAACTATCATTAACAGTATTGTTAATATAGAATTATGATAAATATGGAAGGGAAAATTTATCTCCGGAGATATGACTTGGTAGTAGAGCATATGCCTCATGAATGGAAGCCGTGGGTTATCTCCCCGGAACTGCAAAAAAGAGCATTCTTTTTTGATTGGTAAACCAATTTTAATACATCTGATTGTAACATGGATTTGTAGTGGGGAGATGTGACTTGTTTAATTATTTAGTAACAGTCAATTCAGTCATCTAGCTATGTCCCTTTATGAAAGTAATAATTCTGCTTAACCCTGTGTTAATTATAACTTGATTTAATATAAGTATCTCTAATGAGACTTTCACGTTTCAAACAGTTTAATCAAACTTTTCAGAACAGAGAAAATTCTATAAAATAGAAAATCACACTATGTGTGTCCCACAAAATCAAATTATTTAAGAGAGAACCTATATTTCCTTCATTGTATATATGAACAACTAAGCTTAATCCAATGAATAAATGGCAAACAATAATTAATCAGAGCCCCAAACAAAAAGTCTAACAGGTTACTGAAATACTACCCTCACTCATTTCCTTCTATAAGTAACAGTATTTTAATCTTTTTTCCCAGTTCTTGAGATGACTAAATAGGACACCTAAGAAGAAGCAACACCTGGATGAAGGAATGCAATAATTTAAAGATAGTATCACCCTTGGGGGCAGAGTGTAAGGGAGGAGAAAAAAATAAATTGAGTTGAGTAGGAAGAGAACGAGCGAAGTAATAAGTGAAGCGGGGTCAAGTGGACTTGGTTACATTGGTGATGCAGAGGAATAATATAGCAAAGTATCCAAGCCACAGAGTGAACAACACTGAATTAATGAAATCCAAACTTTGACAACTAAACTTAAAAAAGATGCTTGTTAAGATGCATTGTCAGTGTGGTTGAGGGAGTGAACCTGGGAGCACTGCTGGGAGGAAATGATCACTGATGTGTGCTGGAACATTCTATGTCCAAAATTCAACTACAAATAACTTTGTGATTTAATGAAATATTTTACTTTTATTTTTTTAAAAAAAAACTATTTTACTTATATATCTACTTTTTCTTCTTTTCTCTTTGATTTTTTGCGCTGTCATGTTTTTTATCTCAAGACCATGCCAATTATGTGGCACATATCTTTATCGCTGCAGTGCTCACTGGATGTCTTATTTGATATGTCTTTGTAAAATGTTGTGGCGTTTCACCTTTTCTTTTCCCCTTCTCTCAAACCTAGGATGAGAGCTGCTAGAAAGACTCTGTCCATTGTAGGCATAGTTAATTTTTACCCCATTCTATTACTGTACCCTTCCCCAAACAAAACCACAAAACTCGAACTATCTAATCCTGCCTCCCAATTAGAGGGAGAAGCAATGGAGACACCAAGCCCAATCAGATCACTAGGTAGTAAACCAGAAAAAGAGGGGGTCACTTAATCTAGAAGACCCCAGGGAGAGGGTGGAGGATATGGGAGGCGGAACGGGAACGGAGGTGGAGGGAGGACAACTTGGTGATGGGAATTCCCCTGATTCAATGTTTATATGTAACTGAAATATTACTGTGAATGACATGTAAACCACTATGATTGAAATAAAAAAATGGAAAAAATGATCTATATTGAGTTATAGAAAATAAATATATTTTATATCACATCAAATATACTGGAACAGAGTTTTGACCATTACTCCAGGAGTTTCTTAAAAACCTATGCTTCTTTATTTTAAATAGGTTTAAGAAAGGGAATTATTTTGAATTTATATCCAACTTTTCAATTAAATATTTCCTTCCTTTATTTGGTAAAATATTTTAATTTCTATAAGTTTAATAATAATGGCTAATATTTTGAGAAAAATGTAACTCCTTTATTATTAAATTAAATGTGTGTCTATATTTTAATGACAATGATTTATTTATATTAGAAAACTCAGAAGAAAGATCTACCCTTGATTATAAGCCAATTTTTTCTGGTACTTAATAAGTACAGCAAAGATTTGTGAAATTTGTCATTAGTATTCTATATTACAATTAAATTACTCCACAATCTTAAAAAAAAGTGGCAACATCTCCAAGGTGCCTGCGTTTATCCTTGTTGGATTTTTCTGAATGGCTTCCAATCCACACTGGCTTCTTTGGGGCTGCTGTTTACTTGGTTGCAATGTTTAGGGCTATCTGTGTTGCTGTAGTGAAGTGGGATTCTCCGTTTCACATTCCTATGCATTTTTTCTCAGTAACTTATCCTTCCTTACTATCTGTTAATCCACCAGCTGGATGCCATATGTCTTGGCCCAATGTTTCACAAACTTCTCCACCATTTCCTATACCAGCTGTTAGCCCCAAATGACCATATGTCTCTTTATGGGGATAACAGTATGTCTACTTGTTGTCATGACACATGACAGGTTTGTTGCAATGTGTAAACCCTTGCATTACACCAACGCTATGATCAGTCAGATCTGTATAGAGTTTATTCTTGGGACCCTGGCCCTGTGCCTCTTAAGTAGCAGTCAGATAAATCATTTCAGTTACTCATTATTCTGTGGACAGAATCATATACCATTGTTTTTTGGTAAAATTTGGATCCTGTTGAAGTACACCTGCTCAGACACCTCTACCAGTATGATTTGAATCCTATCAGTGTGTTCACACTACTACCCTTGCCTTTCACTTTTTGTTCTTATTGTCTACATCTGTGTTGTGATTACCATGATAAGGATCCCTTCTGTGGATGCCAGATTCAAAGTTTTCCCACCTGTGACTCACATCTGACAGTGGTCACCATATTTAATGAGACAGCCATCTGTATGTACCTCAAACCTCAGTCACGGGAACTCAGGAAGTGCACATAATTTTTTGATATTTTGTGGAACAGTTACCCTTATTCTAAACCTCCTCAATAAACAAAGATATAAAAGGTGTCAACATCTTAGGAAGCTAGCTAACAAAAATGAAAAACACAAATAACTCTCTATAATTATTCCCAATGTGCAGGGAAAATTAAAAATATAGTCCATAAAATTTCAAGTAATGTTTTCTAAATAAGCCACACAATCATTGACAATAAAAACATAGAGTATTCTCTCCACATTAAGTACCAGCTACCAGCCACATATTAGCAAGTTTACCATAAATGTTATTATTTTCTCAAACCACAATAAAACCAAAAGCAGTGGATGTGCCCAAAATAGTTCACAGGAAAAAAAAACAGTAATGGGAATTAAAAATGTAAATACAATAGTAATAGGAAATTATTAGAGGCATAAATCATAAGGTTAATTGTTTGAATACACATCTTTGTATTTTCCATTATCGTAGGGATAGAATTCATAGACCTCAATGGTTATACAATCATAGTACAGCATCTCATTGTTTCTCATAACACAATTTTAGATAACTGTCCAAATTAAAGTCTAATAGACAAAAATTCAATACCCACATTTTGTTGATAATAACTTGTAGCAAGAAATATATTTTTATTTAATTTTATTTTACTCACCAGGGTTTACAAGTTTACAATACCATCCATGACAGGGTTCTATGTGTGCCACATCTCAACACTACAGCCTCCACCAAAGTGTTCCTTTCCTGCCATCGTTGATTCAGGATTCTTCACTCATCATCCCCTTCAATCATGTAATCTCAGTACTATAAACCTATTTTGAAATTCTGTACTTTTGGAAATTCAGTGTTTTCTTAGTCTGGTGTTTCATATCCCAGATATGCCATAGGTTATTCTGCATCTGTCTCAACTAACTGACTTTACTCAGAAGGATACTCTCTAATTTCATCCACCTATCAGCAAATTGCACAATATCATTTTTACTTGTAGTTGAGTACCAATCCATTATTTACATGTACAAGTTTATTTATCAACTCATTGGATGTTGGACGTGTATTGTTCCCAAACTTCGGCAATGGTGAATAATACTGAAATGAACATAGGAGTGCGATTATCTTTTCTGAGTAGCTTTTGGCCCTTTGGGGTAGATATTCATAAGTGGAATTGCTGGGTTGTATGAAAGCACAATTATTAGTTTCATGAAAAAAATTAATATTATTTTCCACAAAGCTTGAACAAATCAACATCCCTAATAGAAGTGAATGAATATTTCACCATGTACACATGGATATTTAGTATTTTATTCTTTGTGATGTATACTAACTTCACTAGTGTGAAGTAAATTATCACTCTAGTTTGGTTTGCATTTTCATGATGGTAAGTGATGCAGAACACTTTTATCACATACCTCTTGGTAACCTGAATTTTTCCTTTGGTTAAGGTTGTTTGCATCTATTCTATTATTTTATTTAAAATAAATTATTTAATTAAATGACCAAGAGACACCATTACAAAGTTGACCATGACGGTTTCAAAAATACAGTGTCCAGCACCCATTTATTCACCGGTGCACATTTTTTGCCATCAGTGTACTCATTTTCTCTTCCATTGTTCCAGCAAATCTCCCTCTGTTGGCCTCTATAACAGACAGTTTTCCTTTTTCTTTCTCTTCCTTTTTGAAAATAATGTCTTTATTTAAGCACTATAGTTACAAAAAAAGTTTGTAATTGAGATTCAGTCATCTAAAATACACGACCTCACACCTGTGCAACTTTCCAGCCACCAATGTCCCCCATTTCCTTCCCCCTGCCCAGTCTGACTGTCTTCAGGACATTCTGTTTCTATCTCACTATCATTGGTATATAAGGCATATATAGGTATGTATGGTAGCTGTTAGTGCAATTATTTCTTTAACTGCATTTACAGCTATTTGTGGTAAGCTTCATATCATGGGCTAGTAATTCTGTCTCTCATTTCTGCTGTCTCTGGCTTTCAATTCCATAGTGTTTTTTTTCTTTTTCTTTTGTTTTCTTTTTTTGGTGGGGGTGGGTAGGTCAAACCCAGTGGCTCTCAGGAGTTACTCCTGATAAATAAGGAAATCGCTCCTAGCAGGTCCAGAAGACTATATGAGATTCTGGGAATTGAACTGGGAAGTGTGTGGGGTTGACCACATGCAAGGCAAATTCTCTACCGCTGTGCTATTGTTCTGGCCCCTCTTTTATTTTTCTTAAATCTCACAAATGAGTGAATCTATTTAGTGTTTGCATCTCTTCCTCTGACTCATTTCACTCAGCATAATAGTCTCCATGTCCATCCATGTATAGGCAAATTTCATTACTTCATTTAACAGCTGGGTAGTATCCCATTGAGTAGATAGACCACTGTTTCTGTATCCATTCATCTGTCATCAGGCATCTGGGGTATTTCCATTTTTTTGCTATTTTAATTGGTGTTGCAATGAACATAGGGGTGCAGAGGTCATACATTGTGTTTATGTGTTCCTAGGTATATACCGAAGAGTGATATTGCTGGATCACATTGGAGCCCAATTTCTAATTTTTGAGTAATCTCCATATTGTTTTCCAGAAAGACTGGACAAAACTGCATTCCCACCAGCGGTAAATGGGAGATTTATTTTTCCATTTTTCCATTTTCCCTACATCCATTTTTCCCTGCATCCATGTAAGCACTATTCTTGTTCTTTGTGATATGTGCCAGTCATTGTGGTAGGAGATACTGTTTTGATTTGTATCTCCCTGATATTGTGTATCTCAATATTGTTTTGATTTGTATCTCCCTGATGATTAGTGAGGTGGAGAATTTTTATGTGTCTTTTAGCCATCTATATTTCTTCTTTAAGGAAATGTCTGCTCATTTATTATGACCATTGTTTGATGGGGTTAGAAGGCCAACCACATGCGTAGAGAGTGAAGATGGCATCTCAGAGAACAGGAAAAGTACCAACCACCTATTTAGCCTCTCAGAAGAAGTGTAAAGCAGAGATGTGGAATATCTTCATAGAAATCAAATAAAACATGGATCAAGATGAACAAATCACAAATAAGAATTAATAGAATATGATATCCCTCTTGTTTAATGCTCTTTACCCTCAGTTCTTAACTCATTAGGTACTGAGACCAATCTCCTGCCCCAAAAAGCCACCAGGCAGCTCCAAAGCAAAAGGACACCCTCTCAGCCCCACATCCTGTGCCCGAGCAAGAAACTACAATCAACACTCCCGCTGACTCATGCTTTATGACCCTTCTTGTCCCCCCCCCACAAATGTGGACTGTTGCATGATACCAGATTCATCTCCAGAAGGACCCCCAGATCAAGGATAATACCTGAACCCTTTCTGCTACAAATCATTTCTCAAACTGTACAAGACCAGGTTGCATGATGAAAATGTACTCTGGATTTCACCCCCCATAAGAATATCTCAAAATATTTAATGGGAAGGCTCTATTTCCTTTATATGTTTAATATCTCTATAGTAATACATCTTAGTCTGTTTATTCTCAAAACGTAAGGAAACCTTTTACATCACTTTTTTCTTTAATTACCTTTTAAATTTTATTTTCATTTATTTCTGATTTTTTTCCTTTGATTTCACCAGAAAGCATCCCCAGAGGGTGTGTCACCCGAGTTAGGCTGTAGCCTAACTAAGGGAAGATCCTGATTCCTTCTGTGTGATTTAGCAAATGGGAGCCATTTGGAACTTTTGTATCTGCTCTACTGTGTGAAGCTGCTGTCAAGCACCCCACCAAGAATAGGTTGGGAAGGCACAACAGCAGAAAGCATAACCTGAGGGCACATCATTAGAGGTAGGCTATCTTAACCCATGAAGGGCAGAGATAGAGAAGCATGTCACTTAGCTTTGTTTCACGGCCACAAACATCTTCTAGCCAACGAATCCTTGCACAACATGTACAAAACACAAAACTGCAAAAGTAATTTTTATTTGTTTGATTGTTTTGGGGTTTTTTTGTGGGGTTTTGCTATGTTTTGCTTTTTTCCTTTCTTCTTCTAAATTGATATTTATAATTTCTAGACAGTCTTCTCATGATTTCTTTTTTATTTTCAAACAGAACCACATAACTTGAATCATCTTGTTCTGCCTCCTAAATTGAGGGGAAATAAAAATGGATGATACCAGGACCAAACAGGTGTATGAACACCAAGTACAAATAAAAAATGATCATATTTAAACACCAAACTCATAGTCAATGACAACAGAATCAATACCCAATCTACAACAAGCTATACAAAGAGGGGACTAATTATACTAGCAGTCGGGATGGCAAAGTACGGATATGTGGGATGCATGCTGGGAACAGGGGTAAAGGGAGGACAACACTAGTGGTGGGAATGGCCCTGATTCAATGTCACTATGTACCTTAAATATTACTGTGAAAGATTCATAATTCACTTTGGTTACACAAAATTCATTTTAAAAAATAAAGAGGATATGAAGATAGAAATCAGAAAACTCCAAACTGAAATAACAAGACTGAAAAACTCAGTAGATAAAACAAAACCCTTACTGAAAAGCTTTTCCAACTGAATAACGGCAGCTGAGGACAGAATCAGTAAGCTGGAAGAAGATATGAATAGCAACAGAAGAGACTGCAAAAAGAACCTTCAAGTAAATAGACAATGTAAAAATTACTCAAAGAATGGGAACAAATAAAAAATAGAAATGTTTGATAAACTCAACAGAAATAACATAAGAATCATTGTAGTTTCAGACACCCAGGAAGAAAATCCCCAGGAAGAATGAACAGTCAAGGACACCATTGCAGAGAAATTCTCAAAGATAAATACTGCATTCCATCAAATCCTGAAGAATACGGCTAAAAGTGTCCCAAAGAAAAGCACCCCAAGACACATCCTAGTCACAACAACGAATCCCACAGATAGTGATAGAATACTGTAGAATACTGATAGCGGCACGATCAAAAAGAAAAATTATGTACAAAGGCACATCCTTGAAGATTTACAGCTTACCTGTCACAAGAAACCCTCGAGACAAAAAGGAAATGGTGGGATAAAGTGACAAATGCATGCTTCACCTAGAATACTGCATTCAGCCAGACTCACTTTCAAATCTGAAGGAAGTATATATAGCTTCACAGATAAACAATACCTCAGAAACTTTACAGACTCAAAACAGGCCTTAAAAGAAAAGCTTAAAACTTAAAGAAAAACTTTAAGAAAAGACAGACCAACAGGAGCACCAAACTTCTACACAAAGATGACTCTAAATCAATTATCTTCTTTACCAGAAATGGACTAAATGTACCAGGTATAGACACTGAGTGGCAAAATAGATTTTAAAAACGCTTAATTCAGCATGCTGTGTCTACAAGAAACACATCTGAATTGCCAGAACAAACATAGACTCCAAATAAAAGTTTGGAGAACAATCATCAAGGAAACAACTCCCTTAAAAACCTGGAGTGGCCATATTAATATCAATAACACAAACTTTAGACTTAAAATGTTGTGACAACGATGGCAATTCAAATAATCATGGGGTATGTTCAACAGCAAGAAACCTCACTCCAAAATATATGCACCCAATGAGGGACCAATAAAGAGTTTAATATAATTGTTGACAAATCAGAAAGACATCAATAGCAACACAATAATACTGGGAGACCTCAGTACCACCCTGTCACCCCCTGATAGCTAACCACGCTGAAATGCAACAGGACTGTACTAGCTTTGGTAGGAAAAATGAAAGAAAGTGGCCTAGTAGATATGTATACGGCACACCCTCCCCCAGAAAACTGGATAGACATTCCTCTCCAATGTACATGGGTCATTCTCCAGAATAGATCACATGCTGGCCCATATAACATATCTCCATGAAATCAAGAGGATAGAAGTTGTACAGACTACCTACTCAGATCACAAGGTACAGAAATTAGAAGTGAACAACAAAGGTACACAAAGGAAAAATTTAACACCTGGAAATTAAACAGCTCACTACTGAGTAACCAGAGGTTCAGCGATGATATCAAAGAGGAAATCAAAACATTCCTAGAAACAAATGCAAATGAAAAAAACAAATTATCAGAATTTGTGGGATACAACAATAGAGGTAGTCAGAGGAAAATTTATAGCTTTGCAAGCACACATCAGGATGTAAGAAAGGTCCTACATAATTAACTTAATTACACGGCTTAAATAATTAGAAAATGACCAACAAAAGTACCAAAAATGGGTATACAAAAGAAAGAACAAGGGACCGAAGTGGTGGCTTGGAGCAGTAAGGCATCTGTCTTGCCAGTGCTAGCCTAGGACAGAGTGCATTTTGATTTCCCCGGCGTCCCATATGATCCTCCAAGCCAGGGACTATTTCTGTGTGCATAGCCAGGAGTGACCCCTGAGTGTCACCGGGTGTGGCCCAAAACAACAACAAAAAAAGCATGAATGAACAAAGTTTAGAGCAGATATCAATGAACTGGAAATTTTTTAAAAATCTGAAAATTCTATAAAAGCAGAAGTTGATTCTTTGAAAATTAAAAAAGATTAATAAACCACTAGCAAAACTCATAAAGAGAGAGCAAAACATAATAGATCAAATTAAAAATTAATGTTCCCCAGACATACAATCAGTCTTTAATAAAGGGCAAGGAATGCAAAAGGGAGCAAGGAAAGCCTCTTCAACAAGTGGTGTTGGCACAACTGGTAAGCCACATGCAAAAAGCAAATATGGACCTCCATCTAACACCATGCACAAAGGTCAATAACAAGTGAATTAGAGACCTTGATATTGACCCTGAACCATATGGTACATAGAATAAAACGTATGAAAAAAAAAAAGAAAAATACTCCATGACACTGAGATTAAAGGCATCTTCAAGGAGGAAAACAGCACTGTTCAAACAAGTAGAAGTGGAGATAAGTAGATAGGACTGTATTAAGCTGAGAAGGTTCTCCACCTCAAAGGAAATAGTGACTAGGATACAAAGGCCACCCACAGATTGGGAGAAACTATTCACCCAATACCCATCAAATAAGGGGCTAATATCTGAGATATACAAGATACTGACAGAACTTAACAAGAAAAAAATCTAACACCATCAAAAAAATGGGAAGAAGAAATGAACAATCAATTCTTCAAAGAAGAACTATAAATGGCCAAAAGACACATGAAAAAAAAATGCTCCACATCATGCATCATCCAAGAGATGCAAATTAAAACAACAATGAGTTACCAACTCATGCCACAGAGATTGGCACACATCACAAATAACAAGAACAATCAGTGATGGTAGAAATTTGGGGAGAAATGAATTCTCATTCACTGCTGGTGGGAATGCCATTTAACCCAGCCTTTGTGGAAAACAATAAGGAGATTCTCAAAAGACTAGAAATTGAACTCCCATATGATCCAGCTACACCACTCTTAGGGATATTCCCTAGGAACACAAATACACCGCACAAAATTGCCTTCTGCACATCTACAATTATTTTTTTTTTTTTTGGTTTTTGGGCCACACCCAGTGATGCTCAGGGGTCACTCCTGGCTATGCGCTCAGAAGTCGCTCCTGGCAGACACGGGGGACCATATGGGAACCGGGGAATCGAACCGTGGTCCGTCCAAGGTTAGCGCGGTAAGGCAGGCACCTTACCTGCAGCGCCACCGCCCGGCCCCATGCACATCTACAATTATTGCAGCACTATTCACAATAGCCAGAATCTAGAAAAAACCCAAATGCCCGACAACAGTTGAGTGGCTAAAGAAACGAGTGCATATACACAGTGGAACATTATGCAGCCATCAGAAAAAATGAAGTCATGAAATTTTCCTACACATAGATGGCATGGAAACTATCATGACAAGTGAAATAAGTCAGAGGGAGGGAAGTAAACACAGAATATTCTCACTCATATATGAGTTTTATGAAAAATAAGACATTATTGTAATAATACACAGAAAAAATAAAGATGAAAGCTGGAAGGATCAGCCCACAATATGAAACTTACCACAAAGAGTGATGAGAAATAAAAGGTAGTGAAATAACTACGCTAACTACTGTCATCACAATGGTAGTGAGTGAGAATATCTAGAATACAGGCAGGGGGTGGGGGAGAAATAAGATGGAGGTCATTGGTGATGGGAATGCTTCACTGGTGAAGGGGGGTGTTCTTTTATATAACTAAAATCCAACTACAAACATGTTTGTAATCATAGTGCTTAAATAAGTATATTAAAAAATAAAATGACTATAAAAATAAATAATAAAGACCCATGCTAACAACCTTTCTTCTACCAAAGGTGCTTTGTCTGAGAACTTCGGTCCCTCAACCTGCAGCAGCTTATCAAGGTCACTGTTGGGATAGAATCCAAAGAAAAAGTACCATTGGATGGGTACCAAGAGCAGGGAAATGAGTTGCCCACCCACCTAGACTACAGCCCAGGTATTAAAGGCGTTTCCATCCTAGACAACCTCTGTATTCTACCACAGATCTTAGAGATGGAGCTCATCCAAAGCCCACCAGAAAAGATGCTTTCAGAAAATCCTACACCTCCAAAAAATTAAATTTATTCTAGATTAATCTCTTCACCTTATTTGTATCAGTCATTGTATTGCTGGCTAACGTGTGTTTTCTACATGTATTGATCTTAATAGCTAGACTTTTGTTCTATAACCCACATAATTTTGCATCTAACTCTAGTGATTTAATATTAGTTTTCATAGTTCTAGGAAAAATGCATAATTTTGTTAGATTTTAAATGGTTCTCAGTTATCCTAATGAATGTTTCCCAGTTACTGTGATGCTTGATTTTGTATATTATTTAACAACTTATACTCAAATTATGTCTGCAAAAAATGTTCTAATGTCATTGTCCACAGATGTATGCACAATCTAACCTATGACGCTTTTTACAGCCAAGTCTACCCTCACCAGCAGTGATTCCTAGGAATTAGAAAATGTCCTCACTGCCTTACTTACTGAGAAAGGGTATTTTCTTTTTATTTCCCCAACTTTGCTGTGCCAATGCAAATTAACAGTCACTCTGTGGATTTATTTTACATCTGGTGCCAGATGTAACTTAGATAGCCCTTCTCAAATATTTTTTTAACAGAAAGGGTAAATTGTTAGTTTCATCCTGCTTTTACCAAAAACACCAAAAAGTATTTTCCCAAATTCTTCTTTCTTTTAATCAAGTCCTTTGACTTGTAAAAATCCTCCTGGATAAATATTTTTATAACTCACTCGACCTTCCCCATCCTTGTTGGTAATAAAGAGGTTTAGATTTTGACTGGGGGTAGAGAGAGAAGGTGAGAAGCCAAACCAACCCCATGATTCCCTCCTGATTTGCTTGCCTTATTAATTCTTTGCAGCCAGCTGCTTCAGACCTGTTCACCGGGATTGGAAATATGGCTCGTGGGGTGATTTCAAAATACACCATAATTGAATGGGATTCATCAAAGGGATACAAGAATATTTTGAGACAAGCAAATTAAAATTACAATGCTTAAGCATTTTAATCTGGTATTACTCTGTTTATATTTGCTTATAATTGCTTGGACAATGACAATAAATCACTGAAGATAACTTTAGATGCACAATTACACAAGTTCTACTAATGTTTTTCTTAATATAATTTGAAGATTCAAGTCTGAGGAAAAGGTACATAATAGTGAGAGGTAGGGATCTGTGTTTATTTTTGTACTTGCTTTCATGCCACACTTGGGGCTGCTCAAGACATACTTCTGGCTCTGTACTAAGAGATCACTCCTAATTGTGCTCAGAGGACTAGAAGGGATGCAAGAGAACAAACATGAATCACATGCATGCAAAGCCAGTGCATTCCCATTATACTATCAGTAGACCCTATGCTGATTTATTTAAGTGGCATACCAGTTCTTCTCGTTGTATTTATTGAAGGGGCTTTTCTTGTTCCATTTAAAGCCCTTGGATACTTGTTCAAGATTACCTGATCTGATGCAAAGGAGCTCTTTGTAAACTCTCAATTCTATTGTATTGAACTGAGCAAATTTTGATTCCAGTTCCAAACTGGCTTTATCATATATAGCTTTGAAATATAAATTAAAATTGAGAAGAAAAAGTATCCCATCTTCTTTTATCATAGGATTGCTTTGACAGTTGTGGGAATGAGAGGATAATTACTCCCATTTAAATGTCAACAGTGTTTTGTCTATGTCTCTTAAAATGTTGGTAGGCAGCTGAAAACCGGAAATCTCAGAATTCCTAATTATCATATCAGATCATCTGCAAATAATCAGAGCTTTGCTTCTTCCTTTTTTTATATGGATAACTTTGATAACATTTTCGTGCTTGATTGCTATGACAAGTACTTCCAGTACTATATTGAATAGAAGTGATGAAAATGGGCAGCATTGTCTTGTGCGTGATTTAAGAGGGAAGGCTTTTAATTTTTTCCGTTGAGTATGTTTGCAATGGGTTGTGGTAAATGGTTTTGACTATATTGAGGAAAGCTTCTTCTATTCCCATTTTGTTATGACTTTTTTTTATCCTGGATGGATGCTGGATCTTGTATTCTTTGCATCTATTTGTGGGAACATGTGATTTTCATTTTGTCTTCTTTTATTGATTTGATGTATCATGTTGATTAACCATCAATGTTTTGGCTGGTATGCAAGTATGGTTAATCTCTTCTAGATTAATCTCTTCACCCTATTTGTGGCTGGTATGCAAGTATGATTAATCTCTTCACCCTATTTGTATCAGTCATTGTATTGCTGGTTAACCTGTGTTTTCTACATGTATTGATCTTAATAGCTAGACTTTTGTTCTATACCCCACACAATTTTGAATCTAACTCTACTGATTTAATATTAGTTTAACATTTAAACTAATATTTAGTTTAATTATTTAGTAATAATAATAATTAGTTTAATATTAGTTTAATATTATATTAAACCATCCTTGCATACCAGGGATTAAGCCTGCTTGGTCATGGTGTGAGATCTTTTATGATGCATTGTTGGATTTTGTTCGCTGTTATTTTGTTAAGGAACTTTGTTCATCAGGGATGTCATTCTGTAATTTTTTATGGCATCTCTGCCTAATTTTCATATTGATAACTTCAAAAAAAGTACTTGCAAGTGCTTCTGTTCCTTCAGGGTTTTAAAAAAAACTGAAAAGAATGGTCAGTATGTCCTCTTTAAAGGTTTTAAAAAATTCACCAGTAAATTTATATGGCCTTGTCTTTTGTATTTAATCAAATATTTTATTACCATTTTTAATTTACTTAGTAGTTATAGATTTTTCAGGTCTGTTCAAATCACGTGGTTCAGTCAAGGGTGATTATAAGAATTCAATAATTTATTCATGTCTTCTAGATGCTCTTCTTTTATGGTATGGCTATTTCTCAAAGTAATCTCTGATGATAGTTTGAGTTGTAATGCCCCATTTTGTTTCTATTTAGGGTTTTTAGTGTTTCCCTCTTTCTTTGTGGAACCTTGCTAGAGTTTATTGTGCTTATTTATTTTTCAAAGAATCAATTCTTGTTACCTTTGCATTGTTGTGTTGTTTTGTTTTTTTTTGTTTTGTTTTTGGTATTCCAACTCCTTAATTTGTGCTCTAAGTTTTATAATTTTCTTACTCCTCGCTGCTTTGTGGCCCTTTTGTTGATCATTTTCCAGTTTCTTAAGTTGTGCTGTCAAGTTGTTTATGTGGGTCCCTTCTTTTTGAGAATGAATACTTGCATATCTATCTACGAGTTTTTATCTTAACACCGATTTCGCTGTTTGCTAGAAGTTCTGGTAGTTCATAACCTCATTTTTTTTGTTTCCAGGAATCTCTTGATTTCTTTTTGATGTCTTCTCTGACCTACTGTATTTTTTTCAGTAATGAGCTATTAATTTTGCAGTTGTTTGCATTGTTTCTCCACTGCTTCTAGAAACATTTTTACAGTAAATTGTCAGGTTACAAAATTAGCACTCAAGAGTCCATGGTTTTCCAATCTACAAATAATGAAAGAAAGAAAAAATATATTTAAAAAACCCATTCATAATTGTGCCTCAGAAATGCAAATACCACAGAATCACCATAACTAAAGAGATCAAAGACCTAGAAAGAAAACTACAAACAAAGAAAACTACAAAATACACCTTCAAGAAATAAAAGAGGACATAAAGAAATTGAAGTACATCCTCTGATCATGGATTGGGAAGAGTAATAACATTAAAATGGCAATGCTTCCCAAAGCATTGTACAGACTCAATGCTATAAGGATACCCATGATGTCTTTCAAACAGATAGGTCAAATACTTCTAAAATTAATATGGAAAAATAAACCTCCACAACTAGGTAAAGCAATCCTTAGGGGAAAGGTGGGAGTCATCACTTTCCTCAACTTTTTTGTTTGGTTTTTGGGTCACACTCTGCAGCAGTGAGGGGTTATTCCTGCCTCTACGCTCAGAAATCACTCCTGGCAGGCTCGGGGGACCATATGGGATGCTGAGATTTGAACCACCATCCTTCTGCATGCAAGGCAAATGCCCTGCTTCCATGCTATCTCTCCAGTCCCAACTTTCCTCAACTTAAACTCTACTATAAGCAGTAGTAACTTAAAATGTACAGTAGTGGAATATAAACAGATTCTCAGATCAATAGAATAGAAGTGGAAAAAGAAACTATAGCAAATTTACATAGTGGAATACTAAGCAACCCTTATAAATTATGGTCAAGAAATTTGCTTATATATTGATGGATATGAAGATTATTAGGCTGGGTGAAATGGGTCAGAGGAAGACAGAATGATGACACTCATCTACTAAATATAAAAGTAAAACATAGTGTGAAAATAATGCCCAAAGACAATAGAAATTAGGGCAGATACGGGATCAATATGACAATAATAGTTGGATTGCTCTGGACAAGAACTGAGTGCTGAAGTAAGGTGATATGTTTGATACCCCTTTAGTAATAGTTTTGCAAACCACAGTGCCTAAGAGTAAAAAAGGGTTTTCCGTGCAGTTTGGAGGAAGTGAAGGGATGAAAAGGAAATTGGGGAAATTGGTAGTGGGAAAAGAACATTGGTTGAAAAGTGTGAGTTCTTATGTCTAGAAGATAAGATCTTGTTTCTCTGTCTATGGTTTCCCCTTTTTTTACTGTGTCCATACAAAAACGTATGGTGTCATACTGTGTTGCTGGTGCTATTTTGGGTAAGGATGACAGGTTGCACACACAGTCTCTGTGGTCTGGTTTTCATCTGAGCTTTTATCTCAGTCAAGGCTTTTGTGCCAAGCAGCACCAAAAACGGTAAGGATAGAGAAAAATGTATATATTAAAATAGAACAAATAAATAAAACTGAGTTTAAAAATATTCGAAGAAAACAAGTGGTGGAGGAGGCTACCTGTATATTTAGGAATGCACATCTTAAGATGCATTATTGTACAGGTATTGAGCTTCCATAGGCAATATAAGACTCCCAATTAGGTCTTTTGATATATTCTTGTGGAGACTGAAAGCCAAGGTACTTTTTCGTATCACATGCCTTTGAGTTGAGTTTGAGACATGTTTTACGGCATTACGGAAAATTATAGTGTCCTTGAGCTGGGGGTTTTGCTGAAGCTGATTCCTGTATCATGCAACAGTCCACGATTTGTTGGGAGTGAGATGAGCCATCAAACATGAGTCAGCAGGCGTGTTGGTTGTGGTTCTTTGCTGAGGCATGACATCGGGGACCCATAGGGTGTCTTTCACTGAGGAGCTGGATGGTGGTCTGTTGGGGCAGGAGGTCAGTCTTGGAGGGCACCTCCAATCCTGAACATGTGTCATGTGGATACAATGCAGTCTTCAGAAGATTGGACAGTGTTAATCTAATCCCAAACCCCAGATCCCAGACATAAAACTGATACAGCTCAGGGCAACACCAGCAGGAACTAAGCTCCATTGGGAGATTTATAACACTGCTCTGGCACCAATTTGTGTCAATTTTGATATGACAACGAGGAAATGACAACTTGACCTAAGACCAGGTTGTCCTATCACATCACCTAACACTAAATGGAAATCAGAGGATGTATCATCCTTTGAACAGTGAAAAATAAGAGCACCAACAACAGAAAACTGACTTTGACCACCGTGACTAAACAGAATACCTTAGGACCAATAAGGAAAACCCTACCCTAGGCTGTAGCCCAGGACTCTTATAAACAACAGCAATAACAAGATGTCTTATTGCACAGACCCAACTGTTGTACAACAGAGACTGAACAGAACCTTTGGATCCATAATATCCTAGGCTGTGGCTTAGGGACTGAACAAAAACAGGGAGCAATTGTTACAGAGGACTGAATACAACAACAATGATGGATACAGTGGTCCTCAAACTATGGTCCGCGGACCACATACTGTATTTGTTCCCATTTTGTTTCTTCACTTCAAACTAAGATATATGCAGTATGCATAGGAATTAGTTCATAGTTTTTGTTTTTACTATAGTTCGACCTCCAATGATCTGAGGGACAGTGAACTGGCCCCTTGTTTAAAAAGTTTGAGGACCCCTGCGAGTGCCATATAGGCTCTATCCTAGACCCTGTCCTATGACCTGCTCAGATACCAAGATCGCAAGCTACAGTGGCTTGATTTTTCTCACCCACAACTGAGAGGAAAGTTTCCTGGCACCACAGAAAAAGCCTTTGGTATGGGGTAATGAGTATATCTGGAGACAGGGGTTGATCCCATGATGGTATGCTTCAAGGATGGAGAAACCCTGAATCTCTTAGGCCACAGGAATTCCCTTTCTTACCCAATGTTTACTGTGCCTATACAAAAAAGTGGGGGGAACGCCAAACCCTGCCACTCCAGCACCACTTCTTCATCTTGTTTTGTTTTGATTTGTTAGTGTTTGACTTTATTTTCCTTCTCTTTTTTCTTCCACTTTTCTCTTTCTTTTTCACTCTTGTGGTTATTATTTGGTGATTTTTTTATTTTTCTTTGCTGGGTGCATTTTTTCTTTTTTTCTTCCATTTTTCTTTTTTCTCTTCTTTCTTTTTTTGGTAGTTGTTACAATTTTTCTTCCTTTTTTCTAATCCTTTTTATCTCCGATGACGACTGAATGGATGCTCAATCAACAACAAGCTGTAAAGTGGAGACCAGTTGCACTAGCATTCTGGGGGGTAAAGGAAGTAGATATGGGATACGTGCTGGGAACAGGAGTAGAGGGAGGACAGCACTGGTGGTGGGAATGCCCCTCATTCATTGTCACTATGTACTATAAATGATGCAGTGAAAGATTTGTAATGCACTTGGTCACAATCAAAATTTAAAAAAAGAACATTGGTTGAAGGATGGGTATTGTAACATTGTATGACTGAAACTCAACTATCAACAACATTTTAAACTCTGTATCTCACATTGATTTAATTTTAAATTCCTTTAAAATGCATAAAGTGAATCAGTAATGAAGTGAGATTCCACAACAGCTATCACAAAAATTCAAAAGATCATCAGGGATTACTATTAAAATCCTTATATTTTGATAATAGATAACCTAGATAAATAAATTTCAGAACTCTCATTACCTTCCAAGGTTAACTTGAGAGAAAGAGAGCACTTGAACAGGCAAATTACTATCCAGGAAAAGAAAAAGGCAAACAAAAGTCTCCTTTGAAAAAAAAAAAAAAGCTCAGGACCAAATGAGTTCAATAGCAAGTCTTCCAAGCCTTCCAAATAACTTCTATGAGGAAAACATTGCTGTGACACAAAAACAGAGGGTCTGGAATGATATTAAAATGATAGGGCATTTGCCTTTCATGTGATGGGAGTTGATCACCAGCATTGCATTTGTTCCCTCAAACTTGTCTAAAGTTATCCCTGAACACATAGCCAGGAGTAACCCCTAAGTACTACCAGGTGTTTTCCAAAAACAAAAACAAAAAAGACAGAAACACCATGAAAAAGGAAATCAATTGACTTATATCCCAGATGAATATAGATGAAAATATCTTTAACAAAGTATTAACAAACTGAACCCAACAATACTTCAAAAGGATCATACACCAAGCAGGATTTATCCCATGGATGTAGGTATGGCTTAATATATTCAAACTAAACCAATCAATGCCATGTGCCACAATATTATCATGAATATAAAGTCCAGATCCCCTGAGCCATATACCCCAATCTTACTTTTGGATTGCATTCCTCACTTTCCCCTTCCACTTCTCTTCCTCTCCTTCCCTGCATTATATTAGTGCTAGTTTGCTTAATATATGATTCTCCAGTTCCATCTAGGTTGCACTGAATTTTATGATTTTATTATTCCTGGTGGCTGCATAGAAATCCACTCTGTATATATACCACTATTTTATGATCCACTCATCTGTCTTTGGACAACTGGTGTGTAAGTGCTTCAGTGAGTGTAGGTGTGCATATTTATATTTTCTAATGACATTTTGGATAGCATTACTTTTTTTACTTTCTATTCTTTTCTTCATTTTCTGAACATTGATCATTTGTTTGATGCATAAATTACTCACAGAATGATCTCTTCCCATAAGTCATTACATTGGATAAATGGACTATGAAGCTTACCCAGTCATTGCTGATATTCTGTCTAGTGACTGAGAGACAAATCACTGGAAACTGATCCATCTCCATTGATTCAGCTTCACTTTCCTTTATTAAATTTTTCTGAATCCATTTTCCTAGGTAGTAACAGAACTAGTTAAAAGGTCACATGAATTATGCACTATAATTTGTTAGTAACTTCACCTATAATAGGAGATTTAGAAAGCTTTGATTTAAATTAAAACCACTTCTTAGCATATATGTCATCTTTTGATAAATGATTTAAACAGCTCTATACATTGATTTCCTCATCTGAAGTATAAAGATAATAAATAGTATCCTTCTTGTGCTTTTGCAAAATTAAATTTGTAGCCTGTATAAAATTCTTGGAGCAACTCCTGGTATATAGAAGCATTCAACGAATGTTAGAAACATTCATATTTCTAAAAGTTTCAAACAACTACTCTTTTGTACCCCAAAGTGTACTTCCTTTATGAATCTTCCTCTCCAGGGTGTAAAATGAGGAACCTACCAGTCTATTCTCTAATTTTAGAAACATAGTAATATCATATTTCCCGTTGGATCTCACTTTTATGACTTTACTCTTAATCTAGTTGACTCCTATTCCAATTCCTCTGACCTATGCTTGATATATTTTAAGTAATGACAGCCCCAAACTTAGGAATGAGTTATGTCCAAAAGTTAACTCATAAGTCATCACTTAGGAACTCAGAGCACGTTTTTCTCCACTGAGATTGGGTAACAACATTCCAGAAGCAGCACACCAACACTTATTTAGGTCATCTTTCTATCATTAACAATACTAGAGGCCCTGGAAACATTTTAAGCATGTTTATTAGAATACATGTTTGCATTGTATTTGATTTTTAAAAAACAGGCACCACTAAATTATATTATTGCTCAAAAAAATTCTCTAATAAGCAGCTAAACAACAACTTTCACGCCCTTATAAGTGTATTAGAAAATATCCGCAATATGTTAGACTGGAATACAAGAAAATTCTCTAGAGACTACAAAAATAACAGCTTGCTTCTATGTATGGATCTTGCATAATTCAAAGAACTTATGATCTTGTCTTCATTTCTTTTTATCCTATTACTGATATTAGATGACTTACTACCACTATGCCTGGAGTCATTTATTCCACAAATATTTACTAAGTGGCTTTGTATGTAATAGAAGCAAAATCATGCAAGATATTTCTGCCTGTGAGAAATTTCCATTAGAGTTGAGGGAGTAAATTAATCTAGTGAGTTGATAGATAAATCATTATTAAAATTGTTTCTAGTTACAGAGACCAGTTATAACTAAGTAGCAAGGTAATATGTATTAGAAGAGATGACATTTTAGTGTGATCTTAAGATAAGAGTGGTTTGTCAATTAGATAAGAAGAAAAAACGTTTGTGGACATAAAATGAACAAATTAGATGCACAAAACTCAGCTTAGTACACTTACATATAATGCCAAGATCTTAGCATATTTTAGCTGTGTTGGAAGTGTTTTCGACAATATGCAAGACTTGAGAAGAAAGCAGTATGCCAATTTCTGAGGAAACTGCAAAGTTATATTAAGAAGATTGCACTTGAGGGGTCGGAGAGATTGCACAGCAGTAGAGCATTTGTCTAGCACGCAGCCAATTCAGGAAGGATGGCGATTCAAATCCCAGTATCCCATGTGGTCCCCTGAGTCTGCCAGGAGTGATTTCTTTTTTTTCTTTTTCTTTTTTTTTTTTTTGGCTTTTTAAACAAGTCTTTCACAGTTACATTTAAGGCACATAATAACAGTAAAATAAGGTCATTCCCACCAACAGTATTTTCTTCCCTCCACCCCAGCATGCACCATATACCACCCTATTGCCCCCTGGACTGCTAGTGTAATAGGTTCCCTCTGTGTCTAGCTTGATGTAGACTGGGTTATCTTGATTCTTTTGTCATTGACATTGGATTTGGTGGTTAGGTATGATCATTTTTTTATTTCCACTCAATATTCATGTAAATGTTTGCTCCTAGTACCATCCACTTTTCTCCCTCAATTTTTGAGGCAGAACAAGATGTTTCAAGTTCTGTTGTTCTGCTGGAAAAAAGAAAAATAAAAGAAGAACAAGAAGAAAACCTGGGAGGAACCCATTTAGAAGCTAAAAATACAGATTTAAAAGAAGAAAGAAGGGGTTGGTGAGGTGGCACAAGAGGTAAGGTAGACACCTTACCTTGCAAGCACTAGTCAATGGCATCCCATATGATCCCCCCAAGACAGGGGCAATTTATGAGCACTTAGCCAGGAATAATCCCTGAGCATCAAACGGGTGTAGCCCCCCCAAAAAAACCCCCAAAAATTAAAATATTAATAAAAGAAAAAAAACGTAACCAAAACAAGCCAACAAAAAACACAACAACAACTCAAAAGAAAAAGAAAAATGGAGAGAGCTGGTTTGGCAAGTTTTTTTTTGGTTTGTTTGTTCATTTGTTTGTTTGTTTGCTTGCATTGGCACAGTAAGTGTTGGGTGAAATTAGAAAGGGAATTCCCTTGGCCGAGGAGATACAGGATTTCTGCACCCATGAAGCATACTGTCATGGGAACAACTATATGCTCCGAACATGCTCGCTATTGAATCCCAAGGTCTTTTTATGGTGCCAGGAAACATTCTGCTCAGTGTGACTGTCAGAATCAGTCCTCTATAATTAGAGATCCTGATATTTGCACAGTCATCGGAAGTCTAGGATAGAGTCGACCTTTATGGATCCAGAGGTTCTGCTCTGTCACAGTTGTTGTAATCATTCTTCTGTAATTAGTGATCTTGGTTTTTGAGCAGATTCTGGGATGGAGTCTAGGAAAGAGTCTTTCCTTCTGGTTCCAGAAGTTCTGTTTCAACACGGTTGTCAAAGGCAGACCTCTGGAATTAGAGATCTTGCTTTTTGCACAAATCCTAGGCCTAAGTCTAGGCTAGGGTCTTTCTTTATGGTCCCAGGAAAAGTTCTGCTTAGTCACGGTTGTCCAAGTCAGCCTTCTGTTGGTTTTTTCACAGATCCATGGAGAGAGTGTCTATTGATTTTATCTTTCCATTAGGTGATGAGGTAAGGCAATCTGCTCTTAGATCAGGTTGTCTCTGTTTCCTCATCATCAGGCTGTCATATCAACTTGGCGGAAGTTGGTGCCAGAGTGGTAATGGGCATTCCCAGGAGGTTGCTTCGTTCCTGGTACTGTTGCAAGGATCTTTATCAGTTCTACGGTTGGGATCTGGGGTTAGGGGTTGGACAGTCACTGTTTGATCATATGGAGTCTAAGTTGAGTTCCCATAACAATTTCAGGGTGAGAGGCACCTTTGTCTTATAAAGTTTATGGGTTTTATTTTAGTATATATGAGCTGGTTTCTATACATAAAATTTCACCTTTTTAGTATGCCTATGCAAAAGGAAATGGTGCCCGATAATATTGCTGGTGCATTTGTGGGTAAGAATTTCAGGCTATACAATTTTTGTGTCCTGCTTTTGACTTGAGCTTTTATCCTAAACAGGACTTTTTCTTCTAGAATTTCATGCCGAACAGAACCAAAACAGGTGAAATAAAAATATAGACATGTATAAAAATGAAAAAATAAAGATAAAAAATTCTAATAAATATAAAAGGATGGAGGCGGTTATCTTTACCTTTGGAAATAAACACAATAAGAAGTATAGCTATTGTTGTATTAAACATAGAAAATTATAGGTATTTCCAGTCAGTCTTTTGAGAAATTCTTGGAGTGGGGGATCCAGGGTACATTTCCATCCCACACCGTGTTCTTATTTAGTTTAAGAAATGGTTTGCAGTAGTACGGGATCAGGTAGTGTCCTTGGGCTGAGGATCCTTCTGGAGCTGAATGTGGTAGCATGCAGTAGTCCACATTTGAAGAGGGGGTTAGAAGAAGGGCCATATAGAATGAGTCATTGGGAATGGTAGTTGCAGCTTCATGCCAGAGGGTGTCTTTTCAATTTGGGAACTGGGTAGTGACTTGTTGGGGCAGATCGGTACCAACAAACTCAGTACCAAATGAGTTAAGAACTGAGGGGAAATAGGGTTAAATAGGAGAATAATGTATCAGGATTGGGTGGGGGGAGAGATTTCTGAGCCCAGAGGGAGAAATAACTCCTGAGCAGGTGTGACAAAAAATTGCACTTTATTCTCTGTGTCAACAAACCACAGCCTAAAAGTCCAAATCTAATCTGTATATGGAGACTTGAGCTAAGCAATGCTTTTGGTAATTTAATGGATATTTTAAAACTTAAGGATATTCAGCTAAAAATTTAATGTGACCTGTAACAATTTTCATATGCATTATTTTATCCTTATTTAAAAAAATTTGCCAAGTCCTTTAGACTAGTCATCAAAGGATTTTAAGACAAGTAACATGTTCAGAATATCTAACAAGTGTGTATAATTGATAGAATGGGTATAAAATTGAAGATAGAGCTAAGTAAAAAACTGGGTTTTTGTTGTTGTTTTTTATTTTTGTGTTTATTTTTAAAAATAATATATTTATTTATGTACCATGATTACAAGCATGATTGTAGTTGGGTTTCAGTCATAAAAAGAACACCCCCTTCACCAGTGCAACCTTCACATCACCAATGTCTCCCATCTCTTCCCAACCCCTCTGCCTGTATTCCATCCAGACAGGCATTGTACTTCTTTTTTTGGAGGGGGGGTCACACCCTGCAGTGCTCAGGGGTTACTCCTGGCTCCATGCTCAGAAATTGCTCCTGGCAGGCACGGGGGACCATATGGGGCACCAGGATTCGAACTGATGACCTTTTGCATGAAAGACAAACACCTTACCTCCATGCTAGTTCCTGGGCCCCTGTACTTCTTTCATTGATATTGTCATGATATTTGTCAGTGTAGTTATTTCTCTAACTGCACTCAGAACTCTTTGTGGTGAGCTTCATATAACTAGAACACTGTTAAATATAATGGAAGACATGATATGGATCCACCCTAAAGCTATTACAATGGGGATTTGAAAAAGATATGCATCACTAGGATAGACCTTTTTTTCTTTTTTACATGCAATTTCAGTCATATTTAACATGCATTTTTCTCAAAAGAGAGTCTTAAGCAGAATATAATAAGGGAAACTCAACAGTAGGGTGATAGGACACTCAATATCATTAGAGTGTTTCCTAACATTTAATAATCAAAAAGGGAAATGAAGAGAATAAAATCCAAAATTGTTTATAGAACATGGAATTTGTGGAAGCAAACATGGGCTTATATGGAAATTCTGAGGAAGGGAAGGAGCTAAGGAAAGGAGAGAGTAACAAGAGAGAACATGGATTTCTCCTAAGGCAAAAAAAACAAACCAGCACGAAAATAGGAAAATGAAATCTCAATAAGGGAAGATGCAAGCAACATGTGTATGCAAACACCATATGCATGGGCCCAAGGAGCACAAGTGTGCCAGAACATGGAATGTATTTCCCTTTGTGTATTATAGCTCTTGATCCAGAATATATTTATGTGGCATTTTATTTATATACCATATATGCAATATAGGCATCTTATTTTAAAAGAATTTCATTTAGTAGCCTGAAGGATGTACAGATATTAAGGTATTGCCTTGCCTGTGGCAAACCCTTGTTCAATCCTCCTTACCACATATGGTAGTCTGAGCCCCAATAGGAATGACCTGAGCACAGATGGGTATGGTCCAAGTCCTTCCCCACCAAAAATTTTTAAATACTTAAAAATATTTTCCAATGTCTTGCATTATTTATGAAGTTCAATGATCAGTTATTATTTAGACTGTTTAGATATAATACATGTGTGTTATACCTCATGCATGATAAATACTGAAACCATTGGCTTATTAGTAATGTTTATAAATTTGAAGCTGAGCAACAGCACAGTGGTTGGGCATTTGCCTTACACACGGCCAACCCAGGATGGACCCGGGTTCGATCCCTGGCATCCCATATGGTTCTCCAAGCCTGTCAAGAGTGATTTCTGAGTGCAGAGACAGGTATAACCCCTGAATACAGCCGGGTGTGACCGAGAATCCAAAAAAAAGAGAAAAAAGAAGTATATTTCTAACTGTATTATTTAATAAACTCCGTAAGTTCAATTTTTAAAGTTTTTATTTATGATTATTAACACATCTTATCTTTTATACTATATTAGCCATTGGTTTCTTATCCCATTCCATAGAAATACACATAATTATTTCCCATGCATACATATGATTTTATAATTTTATATATCTTAAGATTATACATGTTGCTACATTTCAATAATCTTGGGAAGAAAGAAACAGGTAAGTGCTTCCTTAATTTAGCCAAATATATTTTTTGCTTGGTTTTTGTTTAGTTTTGGAGTCACACCCGATAGTGCTTAGGTTTTACTCTTGTGTCGCACTCAAAAACACTTAGAGTGGGCTTAGAGGACCATATAAGATGCTAGGTATTGAATCTGGGCCAACTGCATGAAAGGGCAAGAGTCCTATCTGTTGTTCTATCTCTTCAGCCCCTGTTCAAGACATTTTCACAAATAATATCTCAATTAACCTTCACAGTGTGAAGATACTTTACAGATAAAATTTTCAAGGGTCAAGTCCCGAGAGATAATATAGCAAATAGTTTGCCTTGCAGCTAGTCAAGTTCAGTCCCTGGTATCAGTTATGATCTTCCTAGTAGAGCCAAAAGTGATCCCTGAACACAGAGTTAGGAGCAAGCATTGAGCAGATTTGGATACAACTATATAGATAAAGATAAATAGATAAAGACTCCCAAGAATCTGTAAGCTAAAATAACTTTTGTAAGGTGGCACAACTGGTAATTTGTATAAATGATAAAATGAGAAACAATAAGAAGCCATGAAAAACCATGATTAAAAGTATTGCAAAATGCAAAATCCCTATCAAGAAAAACAACTGAACTAAATATTTTTATATCATATATGTTTATATTTTCCACTGGTCTGCATTGTATTGGCTGCAGATCCACTTTCCCCATAAATATGTTTTTCCATATGACTCAGTTTGTGTCCTGAAGCATATTACTCTTTCATATTCTTCTTGTCTTAATGCCCCCAATAAAAGCCTGATCATCTCTTTCAGTATACATCTGTAAAAAAGACTTTCCAAATGGATTAAAATTCACCTTAACCTATGTACATATCTATGCTCTCTCACACACATAGTGACCTATTCCTGCACTTGAAAAAAGTCAATAGCCTTGCTTGCTTTTAATTATTTCCCATACTATCCATAATCTCTTAGTATATTGAAGTTACTTATTATTTGATTTTGCTTATTTCTGTTATCATTTATTTTAGCTTTTTCTTTACTCTCCATTATTTTTTAGCATACTAAATAACTCTTTTTCCTACAAAGTATTTTTGCTCCATTTCTGTCCTTGAGAGCTTTATTCAAACTTTTTTTTCTCATTTATACCAATCCCCTCTGACAATTTCAACTGAAAACTGAGCTTCTCTTCCTTTGACCATTCTTCATCATTTCCAGTGCCCTCACACTGAATTTTCTCATCCTCTGTAAAAAAAAAATCAGGCTTTTAGGCAATTAATTTAAGCTATTACCATTGCATGATCAGAAAATGCATTGTCTTACTTTTTCGATTTCAGACTTTCTTGTATATAACTTTTGTCAAGTCTACTACATCATCTCCCTTCTATATTAGGATACCGCAACACGTTAGCGTAACTTCCAAACAAACATTTAAGTCCGTATATTTGCACAAGATTCTCTAGGTATTCAGCTCTACCAATCAAATCAAATTACAATTAAGTCTGAATCTATTCCCTTTTAGGACATTTAATTACAATATCTCTCTATTTCATAGACAAGAGTGATATTACAGCAGGTAGAGTGTCTTAAATGTGGTTGACCCGAGTTTGATGGCTTTCCATATGGTCCCCCGAGTACTTCAGAAGTAATTCCTGAGCATAACAAGGTATGGTCCAAAAATCCCCTCAAAATGTCTCTCTATTCCAGAACCATTCATAAGGAATAAAAATCCTTAATGTTAAAATCCAAGCTGTTCTCTTGACATATCCAATCTTGCTTTCCAATTCACAGTTCCTATCTCTCAAGTGCATGATATTTTGCAAAATACCATCTATCTCTTTCATCACTTTTTCTAGTTTTCCATGACAAGTAACCATATCATAGAAATCTTGAACAAGTATTATGGTGCTAAAATATGTTGTAGATATAAAGAAAACAGAACAAATATTTGTGTGTAGGAAGAAATGTGAATTACTTCTTAAAATAGAAATATTGAGCAATGTTAGAAATTGTGTGTAGGATTTTAAATAAAATGTAAGATGGTATATAATCATGTTCCAAATATGAGGACATGCTCATAGTATAAATAAATGAGTTATCTATTCAGAAATAATATTTCCAGTTGGCTGGTATGTGAGAAGCAAGTTTTGTAAATGAGGAATGGAAAGATACGGGTGTGCTTGCAGAGCATATTGTTGAGCTAAAACATTTAGCTTTTATTCTATTGTAAAGAGTAAGCTATTAAAAGTTTTAAAAACAAGACTAACATCATGTATTTTCCAACTGTAAAAGAAGAGTGAATTAATAAATTATATGTAAATGCAAATTTTTTCACTTGTGTGACTAGGACACCAGCAATATTCTAAACAAAGTAGCAAAGAAAGGGATTTGCTAACTTGGATCAAAGGGAAATAAGTTCCAAAATGGGTATAAAACATAATATGCTTAAAAGATATTCATATCAAGCACATAGATATGTAGGTCTGATCAGCTACACATACTCAAAATGGTTAGAAATCAATCACATAGAAAATATAGCTAAAATAACTATGTGAGTTAAATCACTAAGTCCAAAGCAGGGGAAAAAAGGATTAGGAGTCTTCATGAATACCCACACTTACAAGGTAGGAGGAGAAAGAAGCAAATTATGAAGAAAATTCATATTTGGGGACTTAGAAAAAGGGTTTAGAAAATAAAATATTTCCAAAACATAAAAAATAACTTTAATGGAGGAGGTAATTACTAAATGTTATATTTCAGTGATAGAGACAAATTCTAAGAAACATACTTAAATTAGGAAGTCATTAGAAGCCTTTAATATTTACAAGGTTTACTAAACAGGATGGTACAGAAATTAAATGGTAAGTAATGAGAAAATAGAAAAAGCAATTATAGAAAGCTCTTTACTAAAGCTGAGTGATAAAGAGAAGACTAGAAATGTGATAGATTATGAATTTATTAGGACAAGTTTTAAAATTTATAATTCTTTGTATTATTGCAATAAAATGAAATTTGATAAAAAATAGCAAATAGGTACATATAGCTAGATGATATAGAGATTTTTATATATGTATTTTGTGCACTAATAACTACCTACTTATTCATGTCAATATATAGACATATAGTTCTAAATATATCTACATATGTCTATATAAATCTATACATGTGCATATGGTGCATATGTATTATTGTACATATATGCAAACATATAAACAAATATATGGCAGAATTAAAGCAAATATAACCATAAATAGCATGAAAGTAAATATAACTACTGAAGCAAGATTCTGAAAAATAATGAAGAGGGGCCATATACCAGTTATGCATATGCAGTAGCATGCGAGTATTTCTTCCTCAGGCAGAAAAAAAATCAAAATAAACCATATATGTTAGATTCTGAAAAGAAATCATGGTGAATGAAGAAAAAAGAGCAGACATATCCTTCTCTTCTCTGCTTATTCTAAATTTCCATTACTGTGTCCCTTTCTCTCCTCCTTGTGAGTCTTGGACTCCATCTTCAGGAAGCCTGTGGTATTTCTCTAGTGAGTATATTTTCTGCTCTGCAGATCTGTGCAGCAACCCCATGTTGCCTTTTTCCTTTAGTAACCACTGGTTTACACCAGACATTTCTGTTGTCCATCTGCTTCTATTATTTGTCTTCTATTGTGTTCTGTGACCCTATAACTTTTAATGATAATGTAATTTACAACAGTTTCATTGTGTCTGTTGCTGTTGTTGTTGTTGTTGTTGTTGTTGTTGTTGTTGTTGTTTGGCTTTGCTGTACTCAGGACTTACTTCTGGCTCTGTGTTCAGGGATCATTTCTGGTGGTGCTCAAGGAAGCATATAAATGTCAAAGTAAAACTAGTGACTCCATGTGCATAGTAAAAAAAAAAACCTTGTACTGTTTCTTGGCCCCTCCATATTATTTCATACTTGCAATGCTACTTCACCACTACTTCCAGTAGAATGTCACTAAGCCACCATCAATGAAGATTCCCTCTCACCTGACCCCTTGGTCACCAATCACCGATCTGTTTCCATTGGGGACTCTTCTCCCTTGCTTTGTTGCTGTATAGTTCACCTCTGAGAGAGCTTATTTGGATTCAGCCTTTTCCCTTCTAACTTATTTTATGATACCCTCCATTCCATCCAGGTTGGAGTGAATTGTATGATTTCATCTTTCCTCATAGCTGAGTAGCATTTTTTGTATATATACCACCATTTCATTACTCACTTATCTATTACGTTGGGCACTTGGATTGTTTTCCAGATCTTGTTTATTGTGAATATGTTGCAATGAACAGAGATATGCAATTTATAATTTTAGTGTTCGGGGGGATGATGCAGCAAGGATTGGCTGAATATTTTGTAATTTATATTCCTGTGTTTGAGAGATAGTGTGGGAATTAATGTACTTCCTTGCATGCAGGTTGTTCCTGTCTAATCCATTGCACTGTAAATTCTCCCCTGAGCACTGCCATGAGTGATTCTTGAGCATAAGGCCAGGATTAAGTCCTGGACACAGCCAGGTGTAGCCCAAATACATAAAAACTAACACAGAGACAGGAGTAAGCCTTGAACAGGCCAAGTGTCTCCTACTCCAAAAAATGACAACAGCTATAGCAAAAATAAAACACTCTATAATATTAAAATAAACTATTGCGTAAATCATGTTACAAATATTTTGAAATGATGGTGTCAAACAAAACAGTGGAAGGCAAGTAATAGAAACATCCCCGCCAGCACTGATTATTCTCATTCTTTGTGATGTGTGCCATTTTCTGTGGTGTGAGGTGGTATCGCATCGTTGTTTTGATTTGCATCTCCCTGATGATTAGTGACGAGGAGCATTTTTCATGTGCCTTTTGGTCATTTGTATTTCTTTTCTATCAAAGTGACTGTTCATTTCTTCTCCCCATTTTGTGATGGGATTAGATTTTCTTCTTGTAAAGTTCTGTCAGTGCCCTGTATATTTCTGTCCATTTCTTCTCCCCATTTTTTGATGGGATTAGATGTTTTTTTCTTGTGAAGTTCTGTCAGTGCCTTGTATATTTTGGATATTAGCCCCTTATCTGATGGGTGTTGGGAGAATAGTTTCTCCCACTCGGTGGGTGACTCTTATATCCTGGGCACTATTTCTTTTCAGGTGCAGAAGCTTCTCAGTTTAATATATTCCCATCTGTTGATGTCTGCTTCCACTTGTTTAGAAAGTGTAGTTTCCTCCTTGAAGGTGCCTTTTGTCTCAATGTCATGGAGTGTTTTACCGACGTGTTGTTCTATATACCTTATGGATTCAGGTCGGATATCGAGATCTTTAATACACTTGGATTTTACCTTCGTGCGTGATGTTAACTGGGAGTCTATGTTCGCTTTTTTGCAAGTGGCTAACCAGTTCTGCCAGCACCACTTGTTGAAGAGGTTTTCCCAGCTCCACTTAGGATTTCTTGCTCCTTTGTCAAAAATTAGGTACTTGTATGTCTGGGGGACAATGTCTGAGAATTCAAGCCTATTCCACTGATCTGAAGGTCTGTCTTTATTCCAATACCATGCTGTTTTGATAACTATAGCTTTGTAGTAGAGTTTAAAGTTGGGGAACGTAATGCCTCCCATTTTCCTTTTCCCTAGTAGTGCTTTAGCTATTCTAGGGTGTTTATTGTTCCAGATAAGTGCTTGATTCACTTCTTTGAAGAATGTCATGGGTATCTTTATAAGAATCACATTAAATCTGTATAATGATTTGGGGAGAATTGCCATTTTAATGATGTTAATCGTGCCAATCCATGAGGAGTGTATGTGTTTCCATTTCCGTGTGTCCTCTCTTATTTCTTGGAGGAGGGCTTTATAGTTTTCTTTGTATAGGTCCTTCATGTCTTTGGTCAAGTTGACTCCAAGATATTTGATTTTGTGAGGTGCTATTGTGAATGGGATTGCCTTCTTGATTTCCTTCTCTTTCCTATCATTATTGGTGTATAAAAAGACCATTGATTTCTGTGTTAATTTTGTAGCCTGCCACCTTGTTATATGAGTCTGCTGTTTA
>PVKC010001547.1:0-49605 GCA_004027635.1 Crocidura indochinensis
ATATATAATGGAATACATATAGCAATATATATATCTGCAACTTAGATGGAACAAGAGGGCATTATGTTAAATGAAGTCAGATGGAGAAAGACAATTACTTAAAATCTAACTCATCTGTGGAATTTAGAGAGAAAAATAAAAGGAAATAAAAATATTGAACATTGGTAAGTACTGACTTTTGAGCAAAACACTGAAGATAGCAAGAAGCAAGGAGAAAGTCAGAGAAGAGACTAACTAGAGGTGGCATAGCACCGTAGAGGAGTTTTTTGTGCAAAATGATGGCATTAAAAGTGTAATAATCTATACAACAAAATCTTAAAAGTCCAATACTATAATAATTATGTCTAAAATATACCCACATAAAATAAAAGGCCACAGATATACAGGGGTAAATTCACAAGTCTTGTATGTCTCTAATCCTGGTTCTAGCCCCTGCATTGAATTGTCCTCTCTTTGAGCATTTTCAGTTACATTCCTGTAGGTCCCTAGCACCATCGTATGTGATACTGAAAGCTTCTGGGTACTGCCCAGATGACCTAGAAAATTCTGGAAAAGCCTCCAAAGGGGGCAAACACTACCTTAAGACCTAGCATTGAACAAATACCCCCACCCAAAATTTAATGATGCATATGACATTCAAGACTTGGTTACAGATGTATCCAGTGCTTGCATTAAATGAAATTGGAGACAGACTGTTCAATTAATTGTTAGCTAATAAATCAATAAGATGATTTGGGTAAAAAAATTACTATGGTTTTGGCACACAACTATAAGAAGTCTAAATTATTGAACTTTATATATATATGCTTTAATTTTTCATCTCTATTTAATTTTGCAACATGTAACTTATTTCTTATTGTAGATATTTATGAATATAAAATCAGAAATTCATGTTGAATTATGGGTGACTATAAATGTAAGTCATATAAATATTTACATGTATAAAATTCTGAGAAATATCATTTTATTAAATATGAATAAATAATTCCAAAAATTGTTAAAGCTAGATTAAGATTAATACTAATAATAGCCTAATATATATTAACAAAATAATTTAATTTTAAAATTTAAAGTTAACATTAATGTCATTTTTTAAATTGTACGTTTTTTTGAGTATTTTTGAAATTTTTTTCATATTTTTTGCCTGAAAAAAGGAAATGGGAAAAATAAAATTATTTTAATGTATTGTGACTGATCAAAATGTCTTTTTCTGAGATGAGAGCATGATTTTTGTCAAATTAAAGGAAAAATTAAGGCATATATACAAAGTGCAACTATTTGCTTTAAAATTACGTAATTTTAAAGTATGATTGTAATATACAGTTATTTTATTACTTGAAGTACATTGCCAAATATTTTTATGAGTATAAATGGATTTGTTTTTTATTTTCTTTCTGCTAGCTTATTTTTTTATGCTTAGAAAGCTTTTTATTAAAAGATGATATTCAGGATGGCTATTGCCAGGATAAAATTTTTCTGTTTGAAAATAATTTTTATTGTGATCATTGTGAATTACAAGTATTTCACAGTAATATTTGCGGTACATAGTGGCATTGAATCAGGGGTATCCCACCACCAGTGTTACCCTCCCTCTACCCCAGTTCCTAGCAACCCTCTCCTTTACCTCTCAGACTGCTAGGGGAACTGGTCCCCACTGTGCACAGCTTGTTGAAGGTTGGCTATAGATTCTGTCGTCCTTGACTTTGGGTTTGGTGCTTAAGTCTGATCCTTATTTATTTCTACTCATTGTTCACATGACTGTTTGGTTTGGGTACCATCCATTTTTCTTTCCCCTCAATTTATGAGGCAGAACAAGATTATTCAAGTTATGTGGTTCTGTTTGAAAGAAAAAAGTGACAACAACAACAACAACAAAAACCAGAGGAATTCGTCTAAAGGTTATAAATATCAATTTAAAAAGAAGAAAACATAACCAAAAAAACAGAACAAAATATATAAAAATAAAAACCTATAAAAAACAGACAAAAGAAACAAAAATCACACAAAAGGTCAAAAACTAGCAACTATGAAAAAAAAACATCCACAGCAACAAATACAATAGCCAAACAATGACCAAGAGAACAAAAGAAGAAAGAAAAGAAGGAATGAAAAGAAACATAAGGGAGGGTGGCTGGTGTGGCAAGGCTTTATTTTTTTTGTTGTTGGTTTGTTTTTGTTTTTGTTTTTTGCATAGGCATAGTAAATTGGGGAAATTAGAAAGGGAATTCTTTTGGCCTAAAAGATACAGGGTTACTCCGCCCTTGAAACATGCTTTTATGGGAATAGCTACAGGCTCCATACATTCTCCCTTCACATCCCCAGGACTTTTGATGATGCCAGGAAACTTTCAGCTCAGTTGTGGGATGATAGATTCAGACCTCTATTTTAAGATCCTGGTATTCGCACAAGTCTTAGGATGAAGCCTAGGTTAGCGTCTTTCTTTACGGTTCTAGCAGTTCTGTTCCATCACTGCATTAGGTCTTCTATAACTGGTGGTTTTGGTTTTTGCACAGATCCTCCAACGAAGCCTAGGGTAGTCTTTCATTATGATCTGGAAGATCTGCTCTGTCGCAGTTGTCAAAGTCAGACCTCTGGTATTAGAGATCTTGGTTATTGTACTAATCTTAGGCCGAAGCCTAGGCTAGGGTCCTTCTTTCTGGTCCCTGGATAAGTTTTGCTCAGTCATGTTTGTCAGTCTTCTATAGTTAACAATTTTGGTTTTTCGCACAGATCAAAGGATGCCATGTGTTCTGATTTCATCTTATCATTAGATGATTATATAGAAAAACCTGCTCTTAGATCAAATTGATGCCATTTCTTTGTTGTCAGGATGTCATATCAAAACTGGCCATTTCTTTGTTGTCAGGATGTCATATCAAAACTGACACATATTTGTGCTAGAGTGGTATTAGGAATTTTCCAGGGATAATTTGGTTCCCAGTGCTGTTGCAGGGAACTGAGTCCATTCTACATCTTGGCTCTAAGGCTCGGGATTGGACAGTCGCTGTCTGATCTCATGAAGTCTAAGTTGGGTCCACATGGCACATGTTCAGAGTGGGATGTGCCCCTGTATTAAAAAATGTATGGGTTCTTATCTCTAGTATATAAGAGCTTGATTCTGTTCATAAAATTTCTCTATTTTTGTATGTCTTTGTAAAAAGGAATGGTGCCACGTTGTTTTGCTGGTGCTTTTGGGAGTAAGAATGTCAGGCTACACAAAATCTCTGTGCTATTGTTTTTATCTAAGCTTTAATCACAGGCAAGTGGAAGAGGGACAACACAAAACCTCAACTGTCCACTATACCTTAGCTTATTATTTTTATAAAGAAAGTAATAAACAGATTTTGTATACAATTTAAAATTAATTATAAAGCAGCTATCACTTTACAACTGGAGATTGAACTTTGGTCCCTGTGCATGTGAGGTCTACACTCTGGACCACTAAGTTATTTCTAATTTCCCTATCTTCTTACTTGTATTTTTGAATCTGTACTCTTTTTCTTTTTCTTTTTCTTTTTTCCTTTTTTTTTTTTGGTTTTTGGGTCACACCCAGCAGTGCTCAGGGGTTACTCCTGGCTCCATGCTCAGAAATTGCTACTGGCAGGCATGGCGGATCATATGGGGCACCAGGATTCAAACCGATGACCTTTTGCATGAAAGGTAAACGCCTTAACTCCATGCTATCTCCCGGGCTCCACTCTTTTTATTTTTCTTCTTCAGTTCGTTTTTATTGCTTTTATTGTTTTAATATCAATAGATATACTTGAGCTCTCCAGTAATCATGCATTTAGTCCGTCTAAGTTTATTAATAGCTGTTTTATATATTTTAGAACTGCAAAGTATGGTGCATTTACATTTGTCTTCCTGTATTGAAGATATTGTCTTCTGTATTGAAGTTTGGCAGGGTTTGGAGTAATTGTTTTTAGTTAAATTTAGACTCATATATCATGCCTGTCTTTAAAACTTTAGACCGTCACACCCATCAGTATTCAAGGATTACTCTGGTTCTATGTTCAGAAATCACTTCTTGTAGTGCTTCTATGACCATATGTGGTTCTGGAGATAATACCCAGGATTAGTCACTTATAGTTACTTCCAGTACTATTACACTAACTGTGACTTTACTTTTTGCCAGGGATTTGAATCAGAATTAACCTATCTACCTTAACCTATTTCTATGTCTGTCCTTTACATCATGATCAAATTGGCCATTCTGTTCTTTCTTATGTAAGTTCTGTTCATTTACATTGAGAATGATTATTGATATACAAAGACTTAGTGTTGTCATTATATTAGTTCTGATATTTTACTTTTCAATATTTTATAAATTAAAAAAATTTGATTGGACTATTACTATTAACATTTTAGAAACATAAATCTAGTATTGGCCAAAATAATTGTCATCACAAAAATGACTATAACATAAAATTATGTACATATTTAGCATAATTCTTCTCAAAATATAATAAACATCATTTACAATAATAGTACAAAAGAATGATAATTATTTTGAACTACATAGGTGCTCATGTAACAAAACCAACTTTTTTGAATAATTATCTTTATTTAAACACCGTGATTACAAATATGATTATCGTTGTATGATTACAGTCTTGTAAAGGACACCCCACTCACCAGTGCAACATTCCCACCACCAATTTCCCAGATCTCCCTCCTCCCCACCCCCCCACACCTGTACTCGGGACAGGCTTTCCACTTCCCTCATTCATTCACATTATTATGATAGTTTTCAGTGTAGTCGTCTCTCCCACTGCAATCATCACTCTATGTGGTGAGCTTCATGTCATGAACTGCACATACCAGCCCTCATCTCTCTTGTCTCTGAGATACTGTTAAAAATGTCTTTCATTTTTCTCAAAACCCATTGATGAGTGAAACCATTCTGCATCTTTCTCTCTCCCTCTGACTTACTTCACTCAGCATAATAGATTCCATGTACATCCATGTATAGGAAAATTTCATGACTTCATCTCTCCTGACGGCTGCTTAATATTCCATTGTGTATATGTATCACAGTTTCTTTAGCCACTCATCTGTTGAAGGGCATCTTGGTTGTTTCCAGAGTCTGACTATTGTAAATAGTGCTGCAATGAATATAGGTGTAAGGAAGGGATTTCTGTATTGTATTTTTGTGTTCGTCAGGTATATTCCTAGGAGTGGTATAGCTGGATCGAATGGGAGCTCAATTTCCAGTTTGTGAAGGAATCTCCATATCGCTTTCCATAAAGTTTGTACTAACGGCATTCCCACCAGCAGTGAAAAAGAGTTCCTTTCTCTCCACATCCCCGCCAGCAATGTGCATTTTCCTTTTTTGTGATGCGTGCTAATCTCAGTGGCGTGAGGTGGTACCTCATAGTAGTTTTGATTTGCATCTCCCTGACAATTAGTAATGTTGAGCATCTTTTCATGTGCCTTTTGTCATTTGCCTTTCTTCTTTTATAAAGTGTGTGTTCATTTCTTTTCCCCATTTTTTGATGGGGTTAGATGTTTTTTTCTTGTATATTTCTGTCAGTATCTTGTAGATTTTGGATATTAGTCCTTTATCTGATGAGTATTGAGTGAATAATTTCTCCCACTCAGTGAGTGCCCTTTGTATTCTGGGCACTATCTCCTTTGAGATGCAGAAGCTTCTCAGCTTAATATAGTCCCATCTGTTTATATCTGCTTCCACTTGTTTGGAGAGTGCTGTCTCCTCCTTAAAGAAGCCTTTAGTCTCAATGTCATGGAGTGTTTCACCTACATGTTGTTCTATATACCTTATAGTTTCAGATATGATATCAAGGTCTTTAATCCATTTGGATTTTACCTTTGTACATGGTGTTAGCTGGGGTTCTGAGTTCGCTTTTTGCAAGTGGCTAACCAGTTGTGCCAACACCACTTGTTGAATAGGCTTTCCTTGCTCCATTTAGGATTTCTTGCTCCTTTATCAAAAACTAGGTGGTTATATGTCTGAGGAACATTCTCTGAGTACTCAAGCCTATTCCACTGATCTGAGGGTCTATCTTTATTCCAATACAATGCTGTTTGGATAACTATTGCTTTGTAATACAGTTTAAAATTGGGGAAAGTGATGCCTCCCATATTCCTTTTCCCAAGGAGTGCTTTAGCTATTTGAGGATGTTTCTTGTTCCAAATGAATTTCCAAAGTGTTTGATCCACTTCTTTGAAGAATGTCATGGGTATCTTTAGAGGAATCGCGTTAAACCTGTACAATGCTTTTGGAAGTATTGCCATTTTAATGATGTTGATCCTGCCAATCCATGAGCAGGGTATGTGTTTTCATTTTTGTGTGTCCGCTCTTATTTCTTGGAGCAGTGTTTTATAGTTTTCTTTGTATAGATCCTTCACATTTTTAGTCAAGTTGATTCCAAGATATTTGAGTTGTGTGGCACTAATGTAGATGGGATAGTTCTCTTAATGTCTATTTCTTCCCTATCATTATTAGTGTATAAAAAGGCCATTGATTTTTGTGTGCTAATTTTGTAGCCTACCACCTTGCTATATGAATCTATTATTTCTAGAAGCTTTTTGGTAGAGTCTTTAGGGTTTTCTAAGTATAGCATCATGTCATCTGCAAACAGTGAGAGCTTGACTTCTTCCTTTCCTATCTGTATTTCCTTTATATCTTTTTCTTGCCTAATCGCTATACCAAGTACTTCCAGTACTATGTTGAATAGGAGTGGTGAGAGAGGACAGCCTTGTCTTGTACCAGAATTTAGGGGGAAGGCTTTAATTTTTATCCATTGAGGATAATATTTGCCACTGGCTTCTGGTAGATGGCCTTAACTATATTGAGAAAGTTTCCTTACATTCCTATCTTGTTGAGAGTCTTCATCAAGAATGGGTGTTGAACCTTGTCAAATGCTTTTTCTGCATCTATTGATATGACCATGTGATTTTTATTTTTCTTGTTGTTGATGTTGTGTATTATGTTGATAGATTTACGGATGTTAAACCAGCCTTGCATTCCTGGGATGAAACCTACTTGATCAAAGTGAATGATCTTCTTGATGAGGCACTGGATCCTGTTTGCCAGGATTTTGTTGAGGATCTTTGCATCTGTGTTCATCAGGGATATTGGTCGGTAATTTTCTTTTTTGGCAGCATTTCTATCTGGTTTTGGTATTAAGGTGATGTTGGCTTCATAAAAGCTACTTGGAAGTGTTCCTGTTTTCTCGATTTCATCAAAGAGCCTGGCCAGGATCGAAAGGTTTGAAAGAATTAATTTGTGAATTCATCAGGACCTGAGCTTTTGTTTTGGGGCAAATTTTTGATTACGGTTTTAATTTCCTCAATAGTGATGGGGGTGTTTAGATATGCTACATCTTCTTTATTCAACAGTGGAAGGTTATATGAGTTCAGAAATGTATCCATTTCGACCAAGTTCTCATATTTAGTGGCATAGAGTTTCTCAAAGTATTCTCTGAATACCCTTTGAATCTCTGCAGTATCTGTAGTGATCTCCCACTTTTCATTTCTAATACACGCTATCAAGTTTCTTATCTCTTTTGTTTTGTGAGTTTTGCCAATGGTCTATCAATCTTGTTTATTTTTTCAAAGAACCAACTTCTGCTTTCGTTGATCTTTCGGATTGTTTTTTTGGGTTTCCATTTCATTGATTTCTGCTCTCAGCTTTGTTATTTCCTTCTGTCTCCCTATTTTTGGTTTCTTTTGTTGATCATTTTCTAATTCTATAAGCTGCGTTATTAAGCTATTCATGTATGCTCCTTCTTCCTTCCTGATGTGTGCTTGCAAAGCTATAAATTTTTCCTCTCAGCTTTTGCTGTATTCCATAGGTTCTGATAGTTTGTGTTTTCATTATCGCTTGTTTTCAGGAAATTTTTCATTTCTTCTTTGATTTCATCTCGGACCCACTGGTTGTTTAGTAGTAGACTTTTTCATTTCCAGGTGTTAAATTTTTTCTTCTGTGTCCTTTTGTAGTTCACATCTAACTTCAGAGCCTTGGTCAGCAAAGGTAGCCTGCAAAATTTCTATCTTCTTGATTTTATGGAGGTATGTTTTATGTGCCAGCATGTGGTCTATCCTGGAGAATGATCCATGTATGTTGGAAAAGAATGTGTATCCAGGTTTCTGAGGATGGAATGTCCTATATAAATCTACTCGGCCTCTTTTTCCATTTCTCTTTTCAGGTCTAGTATGTTTTTGTTGGGTTTCAATTTGGTTGACCTATCATGTGTTGACAAGCCTGTATAGAAGTCTCCCACAATTATTGTTTTATTATTGATATCATTTTTCAGATTTGTCAACAATTATATTAAATACTTTTCTGGTCCCTCATTGGGTGTGTATATGTTTAGAAGAGTGATATCTTCCTGCTGTACATATCCCTTGATTAGTACATAATATCCATCTTTGTCCCTTACAACTTTTCTGAGTATAAAGTTTGTGATATTAGTATGGCCACCCCTGCTTTTTTTTCAGCCCTGCTTTTTTAAGGGTGTTGTTTGCTTGAATGATTTTCATCCAGCCTTTGATTTTGAGTTTATGTTTATTCTGACTGTTCAGGTGTGTTTCTTGTAGGCAGCAGAAGTTTGGGTTCAGTTTTTTGATTCATTTTGCCACTCTATGCCTCTTAATGGGTGCATTTAATCCATTGACATTGAGAGAAATAATTGTCATAGGATTTACTGCCATCTTTGTGTAGAAGTTTGGTGTGTTTTTTGTTCTGTCTTGTCTTTAGAATAGATTTTTCAGTTTTTCTTTTAAGAATGGTATTGAGTCTGTAAAGTTTTTGAGATGTTGTTTATCTGTGAAGCCATGTATACTTCCTTCAAACCTGAAAGTGAGTTTTGCTGGGTGCAGTATTCTTGGCGAAGCACTTATTTCATTGAGTTTTTTCACTATATCCCACCACTGACTACTGGCCTTGAGTGTTTCTGGGGACAGGTCTGCTGCAAATTTCACAGATGCTCCCTGGAATGTAATTTCCCTTTTTGATCTTGTTGCTTGCAGAATTCTATCTCTATCTGTGGGATTCATCATTGTAACTATGATGTGTCTTGGGGTGTTTCTCCTGGGGTCCTTTTTAGCTGGTACTCTTCGGACATGCAGGATTTGGTCACATGTTTTCTTTAGCTCTGGTAGTTTCTCTGTGATGATGTTCTTGACTGTTGATTCTTCCTGGAGATTTTCTTCTTGGGTATCTGGGACTATAATGATTCTAAAGTTGTTTCTGTTGAGCTTATTGAAGACTTCTATTTTCATCTGCTCATATTCTTTGAGTAATTTTTCCATTGTCTGATCATTTGATTTAAGGCTTTTTTCCAATCTCTTCTGCTGTGTAAAGTTGTTGTGCATTGCATCTTCCAGCACACCAATTCTATCCTTAGCTGCTGTTAATCTGTTGGAAATCTCATTCATTATGTTCTTCAATTTGTCTACTGAGTTTTTCAGACCTGTTATTTGACCTGATATTTAAGTTTGGAGTTTTCTGATTTCTATCTTCATAATCTCTTGATTTTTATTAGTGTTCTGATCTATACTTACTTTGAGTTCTGTGAGCATCCTCCCTATTTCTTCTCTAAACTCCATTTCTGAAAGACTGCTTAGATGGTTGACCATTATTGGGTCATCTGCATTCCCTTTTTCATTCTCTATGGGTGATATTGGTCTGCATAGTTTCCCCACTGTCATGCTTGTACTGTGGGTTTTCTATGTGTTGTGGTGGTATTCATTGGCTAGGTGGAGTGCGCTGCCGCGATCCACTGCTTCGACCCCTTATAGGTGGGATTATGGGGCCAGCAGAGTCAGCTTTATCCATAACTCCAGCCCAGAAAGACTCACCTCAGCAGAGGCAAGCCGTCAGGGGGTGAATGCCAGAGAAGATCAAAGTTCCCAGGTTGAAGCAAGCAGGGGGAAATCCCCAAATGTCTGCCGAGCTAAGGGGTCCAGCATAGTCTGTTTTATCCACAGCTCCGGCCCAGAAAGACACCACAAAAACAACTTTTAAAAAATAATAAAAAACATGGGCCAAAGAGATAGCATGGGGTAGGGCATTTGCCGTGCATGCAGAAGGATGATGGTTTGAATTTTGGCATTCCATGTAGTCCCCCGAGTCTCCCAGGAGCAATTTCTGTGTTCTTGGGTGTGACCCAAGAACTAAAATAAAAGAGATAAATAAGAACATAATACAGAGGTTTCATACCCCTTAACTTCTAGTTATGTCAAAATAATAGTAATTAGTATAATGTTGAAGTAAGAAAAAAAACAGACCAAAATAAATTGATAGTTAAGAAATATTGTGAGAAAAAGTTAAGAGTCTACAATGGAATAAAAAAACTGTACTCCAAAAATGTTGATTGAAAACATGATAACCATATGCAGAGTGGATGCTCGCTCACTTGGTCTTCAGATGCTATCAAATGAAGCTGTTTAGAAACATTTCCAGGCATTTGTGTAGCCTCAAGAAATTCCCATCATCACGTGACTCCAGAGATGTCTAGAACTGGTTGAATACGGTGTTTAATGAAGTGGACCATGAGCGCATCAGGGAGGTTGTTCCTAATAGGGCGGCTTCTGAGTGGTTGCTGCACTGTGGGGCCATGGTGAGCTACCATAGCCAACAGAGGTGGCAGAAGAACTACAACAGCCTCCAATAAGCTCACTGGACAAGTACAAGATTCAAGATATTTATGCCACTGACTCTTTTTTTTTCTTCTTCTTTTTTTTTAATAATTTATTTAGACACCTTGATTACATACAGGATTGTGTTTGGGTTTCAGTCATGTAAAGAACACCCCCATCACCAGTGCAACGTTCCCATCACCATTGTCCCAGATCTCCCTCCTCCCCACCCAACCCCCACCTGTTCTCTAGACAGGCTCTCCATTTCCCTCATACATTCTCATTTTTTTGACAGTTCAAAATGTAGTTATTTCTCTAACTGAACTCATCACTCTTTGTGGTGAGCTTCATGAGGAGAGCTGGAACTTCCAGCTCTTTTCTCTTTTGTGTCTCAAAATTATTATTGCAAGAATGTCTTCCATTTTTCTTAAAACCCATAGATGAGTGAGACCATTCTGCATTCTTTCTCTCTCTCTGATATATTTCACTCAGCATAATAGATTCCATGTACATCCATGTATAGAAAAAATTCATGACTTCATCTCTCCTGACAGCTGCATAATATTCCATTGTGTATATGTACCACAGTTTCTTTACCCATTTGTTTGTTGAAGGGCATCTTGGTTGTTTCCAGAGTCTTGCTGTGGTAAATAGTGCTGCAATGAATATAGGTGTAAGGAAGGGGTTTTTGTATTGTATTTTTGTGTTCCTAGGGTATATTCCTAAGAGTGGTAATGCTGGATCGTATGGGAGCTCGATTTCCAGTTTCTGGAGGAATCTCCATATCGCTTTCCATAAAGGTTGAACTACACGGCATTCCCACCAGCAGTGGATAAGTGTTTCTTTCTCTCCACATCCCCGCCAACACTGTTTTTTCTCATTCTTTGTGATGTGTGCCATTCTCTGTGGTGTGAGGTGGTACTTCATAGTTGTTTTGATTTGCATCTCTCTGATGACTAGTGATGTGGAGCATTTTTTCATGTGTCTTTTGGCCATTTGTATTTCTTCTTTGTCAAAGTTTCTGTCCATTTCTTCTGCCCGTTTTTTAATGGGATTAGATGTTTTTTTTTTCTTGTAAAGTTCTGTCAGTGCCTGAAAGACCTTGATATCAGACCCGAAACCATAAGATATATAGAACAACACGTAGGCAAAACACTCCAGGACATTGAGACTACAGGCATATTCAAGGAGGAAAATGCACTCTCTAAACAGGTGAAAGCAGAGATTAACAGATGGAAATATATTTAGCTGAGAAGCTTCTGCACCTCAAAGAAATAGCGCCCAGGATACAAGAGCCACCCACTGAGTGGGAGAAACTATTCACCCAATATCCATTAGATAGAGGGCTCATCACCACTGACTCTTATATAGTGATCATTGGTTTCAAACACCTGGAGGGAGTCAAAAAAGAAAAAAGAAGAAAGAAAGAAAACATGATAACCATATACATACAAATAAAATTGAATCATTATATAGCAGTATTATTTATTTATTTATTTTTTGGTTTTTGGGCTACACCCAGTGACGCTCAGGGGTTACTCCTGGCTATGCGCTCAGAAGTTGCTCCTGGCTTGGGGGACCATATGGGAACCGGGCGATCGAACCACGGTCCGTCCTAGGCAAGTGCAGGCAAGGCAGGCACCTTACCTCCAGCACCACCGCCTGGCCCCCTATAGCAGCATTTATTAATTCAAGATGCAACGAAGGCTTAATTTAAATTGATACCATGGAAGAAAATATACACAGTAAACTCCCTGGCCTAGACCACTCTGAGCGATAGCTTTGAAGACATGACTCTTAATAATGGATACAAAAGCAAGAATAAATAATTAGAAATACATCATTTTGAAACAGAGTGAAATGTTCATTAAAATAAAAAGATATTCTAGTAAATTGAAGATAATTATACACATATTCTAAGTAAGGAGAAAATAGATAAAAATTAAGTCTCAATAATACACACAACTTGATTAAGAATAGGTTTATTTTCTAAATTGATACTTCCTTAAAAAATGACAGATGGGCTGAAGCGGTGGTGCAAGTGGTAGGGTGCTTACTTTGCATGTGCTAACCTAGGACTGACCAGAGTTTGATCTTCTGGTGCCTCATATGGTCCCCCAAGCTAAGAGCAATTTCTGAGTGCATAGTCAGGAGTAACCCCTGAGTGTCACTGGGTGTACCCCCCCAAAAAGGCAACAAAAAAGTAAAAATAGAGGAAAGTTTAATGATAACATTTACAGACAATAGAGATGAGAGAATAGCAATAACAATAATAACAGCCTATGATAACAAACTTATCAAAAAGAGTGGTAAGTGCTGTTAGAGAAATAACTACACTAACAGCTACCATGACAATGATAGAAAAAGAAATACAATGCCTGTCTCAAAGGCAGACAAGGGGTGAATTGAGGAAGAAAATGGGGAGACAATGGAGGCAGGAAACTTGCACTGGTAAAGGGAGTTATGCATTTTATGGCAGAAACCCAATTATGAACATGCTTGTAACCATGGTGCTTAATTTAAAAATTAAAAAGAAACGATAAAAAGCTGAATGATCTGAATTAAATTTCAATCCATTGAGCCTTCCTGCAAATATAGCAAAAAGCTAGAACTATAATATATAGCTGGTAGGGCCATTACTCTCCATACAACCAATCATAGCAGTGTAATAGTGTTGAGAATCAAAGTATCTAAACCCGTGTTGTGTTACAAAGTTGCTAAACCCGTGGCTGATGTATCCAGCCATGAGCTGTGGGGGAGGCCTTAACAAAAACCGTTCGCAAGAAATGACTCACACAGAGGTTTGGGGAGGGGGGAAGGTTTGGCCAAAAGAGTTTAATTCTCCCTGGTTGGATCTTTCTCTCTCCTCCCTGTCCGTCTCTGTCTCTTTCTCTGTCTTCCTGTCTCTGTCTTCTCTTCTTTCCCTGTCTCTGATCTTCTTTCTTAATCTTCTGACTTCTGTCCCTGTCTTTGCACACTCTCTTCTTCTCCCTTAATCTTTCTCTCTTTCTGTCTTGCTTCTTCTTATTCTCTGTTTCTTCTTTCTGTCTCAGCTCTTCTTCTTCTCTATACGTCTCCCTGACTCTCCTAATCTCTTTTCCTGACAGCCCCTTCTTCCCTCTCTTTCTCCCAGTCCTTCTCCTCCCAGACCCCAGACCTCCCAGACCTCCCTTTTCCTTCCTCCCTCTTCCCTTCCTCCCCCCCTCTTCTTCTCTTCCCGGTCCGGCCTCTTCTGGCTGTCTCTTCCCCCCTTTTATACTTTCTCTCCAACTGTCACTTTCCAACTGTCACTTTCCAACTGTCACTTTCCAACTGTCACTTTCCAACTGTCACTGTCCAACTATCTCCTTTGGCCTCCCCTTCAAACTTTATTATTTATTTATACAAAATAAATACCATACATAAAATAAATATCAAATATTCTACATAATAGGATCTCCCAAGTCCCTCCCTGAGCACAAAACTAGTACTAAACCCTGATTTTCACTTAGTGTGGTCCAAAAACAAAAATAAAATGTTATATTGGTAAAATGGTTTTGTAATTATATTCAGATTCCAACATAGTAGCTCTAAAAATGTAAATATTATGTGTAAATAATGGTTTTTCTCCTTTAAAAACTAAATTAATAATGGATACATTGTTTAAATATTAGTGAAATTATTATTCTCTGTGAGTAAGGATAAAAATAGATTTTCTTGTATTGGTAATAAAAATTTAAAACATTAAAACTAAATTAGAAGAAAAGTTACTAAAATCTGTGCATTTGTCTTATGACCCACTTGCTCTACTTTGAAGAGCATATGCAAACGTAAATAGAGTAAAATGAAATAAAATAAATGTATAAGATTATTTATAGCAATAATATCTTACTCATAAAGATTAAGGGAAAGATGTTCATCAGGAATGTTTATAATTTAATTGAATAGACAAAATAAAGCAACACATGAAAAGAAATAGAAAAGGCTATTTTTTTTTTTTTTGGTTTTTGGGTCACACCTGGTGATGCTCAGGGGTTATTCCTGGCTATTCGCTCAGAAGTTGCTCCTGGCAGGCACGGGGGACCATATGGGGAACCGGGGGATCGAACCGCGGTCCGTCCTAGGTTAGCACAAGGCAAGGCAGGCACCTTACCTCCAGCGCCACCGCCCGGCCCCCCAAAAAGGCTATTTTTTAAAACTGTAATATTTTAATATAAATTAGAAAACATAAGTCTACTTATGGGAATGGCAAAAATAACCCAAATAAATTAGAGGCTTCTATGTATTTCCTATTTCTTAAGGAATTTTTAAGAATCATGTAAATATTCTGCATAATTGTTATACAAAATTTAATTTAGGATGACAAAACAAGCAATTCCTAAAACCTGAGATTATATTGAAACAATTGAAATTATGTACTAACCGTGTGGGATTATTCCCAGCATCTTTATAACACAATAAATGACTGCATCCCTGTGCTCTTAAGCCAATGCCTTGTCAGCAACTGTAGGCATGCTTTCCATTTGGCACACTAAAGTTCACATGCAAGCACACGATGAAAATATACGCATTTTCAAATATATGCATATACAATATACATGCATGCATGTATTTGTAAATATATTTTAACAATATTGAGATATTGTGGTTGATTGTTTTCCATATTTTTTGTACCAATAAAGGCACTTTCTACTCCATAAAGATGGGGGGGAAAATGTCTGTGCATTTTATGAAGCGAATGCATCCGTGGAGCTGAAGCCTGTGTGCAGGGGAGAAGAACATATATTAACCACTTGACATTTGCAGTGTTATGCCCTCTATTGCGCAGACATACCACATAGTATGAGCAAGCAGTCTAACACACATTTACCATCACATATAGAGCTTTCATTTAAGACTATTTGATCGCTGCTGCAACTTTTTTATATTAATAAAAATGTATTTTAAAAATTTTCTTTTTTAAATTTTCTGATGTTAAAATAAGTTAGGTAAATGTATTTAACTTGCTGTGGAGCATCCTATTGTAAATATACTTTGACCTCTCAGATTGGTTATTCCCAGCTACTGCTGTCTCCTAAAAGCGTCTTGCAATGCAACATATGCTTTAGAATGTTATTTTGTCTTGTTTTGTTTTTCTCCTGTGCCTCTTATGGTTTGGTGCATCTTATAGAGTAAAAAATATAGTGCTTTTGATCTATAAATATTTTTAATGGATGCACTGCTATGATTATAATAGTAAGATACTTCAAATACTCTAGTTTTCTTTCTGAAGAATATATTTTTGGGAATATAGGTAAATCATAATTCACTTGAGGTAGTAATTGTTGAAATTATCTGATTGGAACATTCAATATAAAATTATTTCTATATTTTGTAAATGAATGAATTTTTCCAGTGATAAAGCTCTTTAAAAATAGGTTGTTGGTGAGACCTGGGAGGTAAAGACTGCAGACAGCAAACAGACTCGTTGGTGGTTCTGAGGCTTGTGACTTGTACACGTGCTTCATACTAACCTTGGAGACAGTTCTTTAAGAAGAAAAAAATAGGTTGGTTAATAATTTTTATAGATTGAAATTATTTAAAATACCTTATGGGAATAAAGTGCACAAGGTAAGGAAGACACTTGCCTTGCATGCAGCCAACCCAGATTCCAATCCCAGCATCCCTCATGGCTCCCTAAACCTACAAAGAATGATACCAGAGTGAAGAGAAAGTAATAAGCTCTGAGCACCACTGTTATGTACCACAAACAAAAGAAAAACACCATTAAGATATATGAACTACAAAGTAAAGGTAGTCAAAAGATTCAAAATCCAAAATAATATTTAATATTAACTTAAGTACTTACTTAAATAATTTTATAGGCAATGTAGAAATATAATCTACAGAAATAAAAGAGCTAGAGGTTACTGTGAATAAACATATATCTCAAGAATATTCACATTAAGATTTCATTTCAATAATGTTATGTAGGAAAAAAACTGGAAGTCATATGCTAACTATCCTTTTAGAGGAGGATAGTTTTGTGTAATACAGTCTCTTTGAAAATTTTCTACAGTAGAACATATAAGTTAATTTTAATAAAGAATAAAGTCTTAGGGATGGTGAGGTACTGAAAGAGTTAAGGCACCTATCTGTTCAAAAGTGAATTCAGTTTCAAATCCCAAATACCACTGATGGTCTCGGAAGCAATGCCAGGAAATATTCCTGAGCACAGAGCCAGAAATAAATTCTGAGCACCATAAGTGTAGCCCACTTTATCCCACCCCCACAGGAATGAAAACTATTCATTTCACTTTTATAGATTTAGATATATGTTTTTTATCAAAAGATAAAAGCATTATCTTGGATTTTATTAACTTTCATTTTTATATTATTATATATAAAAATTGAATACTTTTTCAAAATGGACATTTATTAATGTATATATTTATTAGTTGGGAGAGCTCATCTGGTTATGCTGGGATCACTCCTGGCTGTCTGTTCAAGTATTACTCCTGACAACTAATCCTATATTAGTTGTTGATTAATCAGGGATGGCCAAGCATAGGACAAAATGCCTTAACCCTTATATCTCAATACCTTACAAAGATTGTTTGAAATAGATAAAGTAAAATAAATTGTGACTGAAGTCATTGTAATTTTTCTTTTTAATTCAAAATATCTAAAATTTCTCAAACTACTTTGCATGTAAAAATACTACGTCTAAAGTTAGTTTGCCTCTACCACTTGTCATTTAAATATACACTTGCTTTTAGTTATATAATTGTTCCTTGTGGGGTAGAACTATGATATAAAATGGATTTTTATTTTTGTCTGTACTTTGCTTAACAAATAGAAATTATTCTTTTACTTTGCTATGCAAAAGCTGAAAAGAGCAATATCATTTCTAATTGCTCTTTTATCTACATTTAGCTGCTAATTTTGAAAATATCTATAAAGATTCACATATATTACTTTGTTTATAAAATGTGTTATGTTATTGTATTATGTATGTTGTAAGCTAAATAACAAGTATGTGAATAATTGATAAGAATATTATATGGTCCAGTGAAATATGTACTAAAAGAGATGTGTCTATTTTGGTGTAAAGATAGGGCATATGTCTTTCAAAACTTCATCAATATTTTTAATAATATTATTTGTGAATTAGTTTTATGTCAATAATGTTATATTCCTTTCTTTAACAACTTCCTTCAGTTCTTCAAATTAGTCAAAACTTTTAAAATATACTTTTATTAGGGCAGTTATTACTATACAAGAGATCTACTTTTCTAAAAACTTCTCTGTACATAAAACTCAGCTGTAGTTAGGCCTCATTCTTGATTCTGTGATTGAAAATCACTATTGATGGTGCTCAGGAGACAATATGCAGTGCCAACTATTGAACCAGAATTGATTGCATGAACAATCTAATCAAACCCTGGGGGTCTACTTATAAAAATATTTTATATTTTTGCCAGATTGACCATTTACCTTAAAGAGTCATCAATATTACTCCAAATTTTATCCTGAAAAAATATAGTTTGTGGTCCTTGTAAGACATGCAGTATTATAATCAACTATAACTTCAGGAAATCTTATTAAACTTTTATTTTCATAGGGCTTCTGCATATATAAAAAGTATTAGATTTAGGTGAATGTTAGATTGGTTCTACTTCTTTTCACAGAGACTTAGAGCCAGGTTTATGAGTTAATAAACTGTTCTTCAGTGAAGTGTGTATCCTTTATGAGAATCACATCTTAGACAAAAAAATAAGCAAGTTTTGAGCCTTATAACATGATACAAGTGATTTTAATAAAAGGGCTATGAAAAAGAGGAAGTTATAATATGCCCCCCTTTTTTACTCTGACCTCATCTGTTGTAAATGAATAAAGGCACAAATTGGGTCTTATGCTGAACACTTTAAAGTCAGTAGTGGTTTAAGGTTATAAGCAAATGAAAAACAGAAGCAGAATGAAAGTCAACATGCATGCTTGAAGATATAAGTTTCTATAAGGTAATTATAGTGAAAAAATAGTGAGAAAAAGCTAGCAAATTAAAGGTCTTCTCCTATGGAGGCAAGTTAAAAAAATTTGGATTTGGGTTAAATAAGAGGTAGAAGTTGTATAAAAATTTTTTTTATAAAATTAAAGTTATTTTATGTAATACCTTCCTTATAGTTTCTTGAATAAGGAAATAGTTAATTTTTGTTGTTGTTAAGAGATCATATGTGTGAAATTAATGTTCTTAGTCATATTGTTTTTATTCTTATTTATCCAGACTAAAATTAGTAACTTCATACAAATAATTATTTTAAAATTTTATTGAGAAATGAAACACAGAGGCTAGTGAACCACAAATCTTGTGCAGTTTTACCAGGTAGCTAGCAGAATTGATAACACAGCAGTAGGGCATTTGCCTTGCATATGACCAACCTGGATTTAACTCCTGGTATCCCATATGTTTCCCTGACCCTACCCAGAGTGATTTCTGAGTACAGAGCCAGGAATAATCCCTAAGTATCACTTAATAAGGCCCCAAAATAAACAAAAATAAACGTTTTACTCAAAATTACCCTACATTTTCACATCTCTAATAGACTTGTTTGAGTTTAGTAGAATAAGATGCAAATGATTAGACATGAGGGTTGAATAAGTGCATCAGGAAATTCAAGAACAGTAAAGGACATGCATTTTAAAGTAGTATTTTTCTCAGTCTAAAAAGCTGTCCTATAAATCTCCAGTCTTTTGGGAGAGTCCTACTAATTTTATGTTAGGTTCCTTCAATATACTTTCTGATCTACCCCCATTCAGTCTAGGATCTATGTCTATACCCCCAGACAATTTTCATGGCTTAAAATGGACATTTATCAAGTCAAGTGTTGGCTGAGCTGGACTGAATTTATCTTAGTCATGCTGCCTAATTTGGCTCTTGATTACAATTGCCATATTTTTTTTCCTATGTCTCATCTCATTTGGGAAAATGGTCCCACATAATAACTCTGGGCTCTCAGTTTGATTTGTTTTCTACCAAGAGAAAAGAGGGCCTCTAAGTTCAGAAGGTGAACTAGAATCCAGTTACTAAATCCTGACCTAATGCTTTTTTGCTTACTGATTATAATAATGAAAAATGCACTCACTATGTATTATAAAGACTCATGTAGCCTCTTACCTTTTTTTAAGAATTCCCTATCAAATATATCACATAATTTCATACATGAGTGTTGATGATACAATAGAAATAGTAATACTTTTGAAAATTCCTTAAATATTCCTCTAAAATAACATTTATCTAGCAAATTTCCCAGAGTTATCATTATATATAAAAATGCAGTACTCAATGGAACCTGAGATATAGACCAGGTATGTGTAGTCAACTCAGATTCAATTTATAGCATCCAGTAGGAGCCCCTCAGAGTGAGTCCTGAGTACAGAGCTACGAGTTACCCTTGAAACAGCCTGTGTGATACAAAAAAAGAAAAAAGAAGAAGAAAAAGAAAAAGAAAAGAATGGCATTTGCCTGGACTCAAGAAACTAGCTTTTTTTTTTTCTTTCAGGTTAAGGGATATTGTGGATTACAAAGAAAAATCTTAAACCCAGAGTTGGAAAGAATAAATAGTTTCTGGCTGTAGGAAAAAAAATTGGTATAAAAATCTCAGTAATAAAAAGCTGTCATAATGATTATTATTTTAATCCTACACTTTGTTCTTTCTCTGATTCTGAGTCCCAATTGCCTGGATAGTGACGAGGTTTGAGATTACTGGCCAAACTTGCAAGAGACAGACCATGAAGCCATCTCAGGTCTTTGTATTTTTGCTTCGCATCTCCTCATCAGTGCTCCAGGACTCAGGATTACTCGACAATGCTTAGCATGGGTGGTGTGGGTCAATGGTATTGCTGTTTGAGTTTATGTTGTTCAGCGGCCACCAAGATCACTCCTGGCAGTTAATGGAAGACTTCGGGGAATAAGAGCTTGTTCAGTGTTAGGACACCAACTCGAAGATTTGGACAAGCACAGTATGTAATTCTCTGAATTCTCTCCCAAGCACCAAAAAGAACATTTAATTATTGGAAGATTTTTTCTAGCATATTATTTTATTGTTCAGGCCTTCATCGTCTTGCACACTATATTCTAAATCTTTAGTGTAAGTCTCTACCCTCAAAACTGGCAGAAGGAGTCTGTATTCTAATTGGCAGGAGTGGTAGCACAAGGGAAGGGTGCTTGCCTTGCACGTGGCTTACCTAGGACAGATGCGACCAGGAATGAGTAAACCCTGGCTTCAGTTTGAAAAACTTGAGGAAGGTGGACCAAACATAGTACTAGCTTCTCACTAGTCCCAGAGACTGTATAGAAGGTCTGGTCTTTTATTGTGGGGCCAGAGAGAGTAGAGAAGGTAGGGTCTTTCTGATACCTTCAATGGTTCCTAGAGTGACCCCAGAAACCATTCTCTGAGCACAGAATAAGCCCTGAGCATAACCTGGGGTATCACTCAAAAAAAGGCAAAACAAGTAAACAAATAAACAAAAACAAACAAAAGATAAAGTTGGCACTCTTTAAAATTTCAGCCTAATAATCACTTGCAGTGAAACTCATTTGAGAGTAACTTTGTAAGTCAAGGTGCTCATAAAATAAAATAAAATAAAAGTGACCTAAACAGCCTGGACAATTAAAAATTATCCTCCCTTTTATAAAGATGTCCTTGATAGAAGGAACAAATAAATGTATGATTATTTATAAATTGATATAAACCACACTCTTATTTTTGTTGAGTTTTGTTTTCCTTGTTTAACAACTCCTTATCAGAAGGGGCTTACTGATAGGTGTTTTCTAGAGCCCATACCAAATGACTAAATTTAATCATATTTACTTAAAGCATTTCACTATGAATTTAATTACGGCATTCATTCTTTGCTTTATAATAGTCATTCTAGGGCCCCAAAATGATAGCACAGTGGTAGGGCGTTTGCCTTGCACAAACACTGTTCAATCCCCGGTACTTTTATGGTTCCCCGAGCCTGCCAGAAGTAATCTCTGAGCACAGAGCCAGAAGTAATCCCTCAGTGGCACTGGGTGTGTCCCCAAAACAAAAAACAAACAAATAAAAAACTCTCACAAAGTAGGCATTCTATAATCATTGTGATTTTTTAAATATACATTAGAGAGCTGCTTCTAAATATTTCCCCAAAATATTGACATAAATGGCATATCTATAGAAATATATTCACATATACAATTTATGTATCTCAGTTGTTATTATTCATTGCAAAATATATTTTATTGCAAGAGTTAAAATCCTTTGAGAAGGAAGATAGTATGGGATCTGGAGTTATAGCACAGTGGGTAGGGCATTTGCTTTGCACACGGCCAACCCAAGTATGATCCCATTATCCCATATAGTCTCCCAAGCTTGTCAGGTGTGATTTCTGAGCAGAGTCAGAATAACCCCTAACCACTTCCAGGTGTGGCAGAAAAGGAAAAAAAAAGGGGGGGGAGATACTATTAGTCAATATAGTCTCATTCTGAAGATAGCATCAACAACTTGTAGATGCAAAATTATTTACATTGTATGAAAAAATGATATAAATTTACATAGCTTCTCCCAATATTGGCCTTTGTGGGTTTTTTTTTTTGGTTTTTGGGGGTTTAATTTTTTTGGTTTTTGGGGCCACACCCATTTGATACTCAGGGGTTACTCCTGGCTAAGCGCTCAGAAATCGCCCCTTGGGGGGACCATATGGGATGCATTGGAATCGAACCGCTGTCCTTTGTTGGCTAGTGCTTGCAAGGCAGACACCTTACCTCTAGCCCCACCTCACCGACCCCAGCCTTGTGTTTTTTATTGGTATAAGATTTACATGTTTATTTAGATGGTAAAAATATACAATATAATCAAAACTAGTGTTCATTGGGGAGTTATTTTTTAAAAAAAATTTCTTTTATTTAACCCATTTATGATCAAATTCAAATGACCCATTTAGAGTTCAACTCTCAGAATACAGTAAATGCATTATAGACATATTCCAGTGAATGCATTCCTAAATGATATTCCAAACTAGAATACTTCTTGTTTTTAGTAAGTAAACAAACATATCTTATGTAACACTAAATTACCATCTACAAATAATATTGTGAGCTATATTTTTATACTTTAATAAAAAGCAAATAATAACAAAAAACGGTGTCTGAGGAGAGTCTTATGTTACATTACAAATATCGTGAGATGTTGGATTCTCTTAAAGATAAGTTAAAGGATGAATGCCAGGGCTGGAGAGATAGCAAAGCTGTAGGTAGGGTGTTTGCCGAGACGAACCTGAGGTCAATTTCAGGCATCCATATAGTCCCCTGAGTCTACCAGGAGGGATGTCTGAGCAAAGAACAGAAAATAACTCCAGAGTACGTCTGGATTTGGCCTCAAAACAAACAAACAAAAATAAATGGCAATTAGGTAAATCATGCTAAAGAGCTATCAAATCAAAGACAACAGATCAGCTTCATTTTAATTAGATTTCTTTTAAGTAATCGGGAATTAACACTTTAAGTGATCGGGATATGATATTTTATAATGGGATTTTTTTACCCAAATTATTTTAATGTGTTATTATGTGCTTTGTGCTGTTGATAAGACTTGAAATCTGACCCACAATGATCACGAGGAGATAGTAACTAATGCAGAAAGCAAAAGAGTTTATTTCAGCAAGTTGGGGCCTGCTTGACCTTGCATAAGTGATGACCCACTTATGGTGGTGGGCTCACAGACTCTTTTATAGGATTGCTGTGGTTCAAAATGTGGGTAGTTGTTCTTTAAAAATAAAGGGTCTAGTATTATTGTATCAGCCAAATGGCTAGGATTGATTGGAGACCCCATAGAAGGGAATCATGCATCTCTAGGCTCAGGGTGCAGTTGTTGATTTTTGCAGTCGTGGCTCTATCTTTAACTCGCTTTGGTCATCTGACTGAATTTCCTAGTATGCACCCGAGAGGTCTGGTTCCTGGAACTGGTCGTTTTCTGGTCCTAGGCTTTGTTCATTGTGGCTTAAGCCTGACATGGCTGACCTTATGTCTAAGCAAAGCCAGATTACAGAAGCAAAATAACAGTTAATATTATACTAAGGTGGGTTTCTCACACTGACAGGAAAATAGAAAGCAGGAATACAGAAGTCAAACAGCAACGAGCCTTAAGCAGTACCCTTTGTAAATACTGTTCATACAGGTCTTCACTCACAATCTAAAGTTGTCATGATAAGATAACAGATCATAGTTTGACTTTACCATGTAATAAAAGTATTTCTATAGTACATGGCTAATAACCCTTGAAAATACCAGATTATAAGTATTATCTTCTGTATACAAATACTTGAAATGGTGATTAAAGTATGGTTTTTGAGATGAGAGAATTGGCTTGAATGCTTTCCATTAACTCTACTGAAAGTCATGTTTCACCTTTTAAAAAAGGAAGGCTGAAGGAAGCAAGAGAGAGGCAATGAGGAAAAGGTCTGACGGATGCTGTTAGCCAGCAAGAAGAGAGCAAACCTGACTGTTTAGGAGATAGACAGTACATCAGGTAAAGCACTTGCCCTCATGCAACAACCCAAGTTAAATTGCCAACACCCCATATGGTCTCTCAAGTCAAGATAAAAGTCATCACTGAATGAAAACTAGAGATTTTCATAAGGACCACTTGGTGTGAAAGTATTGGAAGGAGAAAAGAAGAAAGAGAGAGAGGGAGGGAGGAAGGAAGGAAGAAAGGAAGGAAGGAAAGAAGGAAGGAAGGAAGGAAGGAAGGAAGAAAGGGAAGGAGGAAGGGAGGGGGAGGAAGGGAGGGAGGGAGGGAGGAAGGGAGGGAGGAAGGAAGGTAGAAGGAAAAAGGAAGGAAGGAAAGAAGAATGGAAGGGAGGGAGGAAGGAAGGCAGAAGGATAAAAGAAGAAAGGAAAGAAGGAAGAAAAGAAGGAAAGAAAGAAGAAAGGAAGGAAAGGAAGATGGGAGGGGAAGGAAGGGAGGAAGAAAGGAAGGGAGAGAGGGAGGAAGGTAGAAGGAAAAAGAAGTAAGGAAAGAAGAATGGGAGGAAGGGAGGGAGGGAGGAAGAAGGTAGGAAAGGAAGGAAAGAAGGATGAAGGGAGGGAGGCATCAAGGTACAAAGGAAGGGAGAAAGGAAGAATAGAAGGAAGAAGGAAGGAAGTAAAGAGGGAGTGATGAAGGGAGGGAGGAAGGAATGAAAAAGGGAAGGATGGGAGGGAGAAAGGGAGGGAGGGAGGAAGAAAGGGAGGAAGGAAGGAAGGAAGAAAAAAGGAATGACGGGAGGGAGAAAGAAGGGAGGGATGAAGAAAGGAAGGGAGGAAGAAGGAAGAAGGGGAAAAGGAATGAAGGGACTAAGGGAGGAAGAAAGGAAATAGGAGGAAGAAACAGAGGGAGGAAAGAGGAAGGGTGGAAGGGAGGGAGGGAGGAAGGGAGAGGAAAAATGAAGAAAGGGAGGGAGGGCAGAAGGAAGTGAGGAATGGAGGAAGAAAGGAAGGGAGGAAGAAAGGGAGGGAAGCAGGAAAGGAGGGAGGAATAAAGGAGGGAGGAAAGACGATGGAAATGGAAGGAAGAAAAAATGGAAGGAAGTACGGAAGGAAGGGAAGGAGGAAGAAGGGGGGAGGAAGAAAGGAAGGAAGAAAGGAATGAAGGAAGAAGGAATGAAGAGAGGGAGGTACAGAAGAAGGGAGGTAAAAGTAAAAAGGGAGAAGGAAGGAAAGAAGAAAGTGAGGAAGGAAAAAAGGGACTGAAGTAGGGAGGGAGGAAAAAAGGAACTGAGGAAAGAAGGAGGGAGGAAGGAAGAGAGGGAGGGAGGGAGGGAGGGAGGGCAAGATTAAGGAAGTATGGAAGGGAGGGTAGGAGTGATGAAGAAAGGAATGGAAGGATGTGGGAGTTAGGGAGGGAGGGATGAAGAGAGGAAAGGAGGGAGTGAGGAAGTGAAGAAGGGAGATAAATAAAACAAAAACAAAAAGAGGGGTTATCCTCTAGAGCTCTGGAGAGATTAAGACAAGATTAAGATTTATGTTGACCTAGAAACCTTTATTTGGCTCATTGTAGGCTTTGATTCACACTTATGATGGGATTAATTTGTGTGTATTAAGTCATTTAATTTTTATAATATATATTTCAGCTATATGTGACTATTATGTGATTCCAGCGAGCATTTCAATAGGAGCCCAGTAATTTTTCAAATAGACTTCTGATATTATTTTGTGTTTTTGTTTGTTGGTTAAAACCTACTTGTTTAACATTTATATCTCTGTATGTCCTTTAATGTGATGAAACTTCAACAATTTCTTACTTGCATCTGTTCTTTTAGTATTGAATGCAACATTTCTGTAGACAAATGACCTGTTTTTAATCCAATTATTTTCTAACACTTATATTTACCTGACTGTAAGTGGAGGGTGTTCCACATTCAAAACAGTTTATGTTATGTTTAAAAATTTGTAACAAAAATTATCTGTTTCTTGACAGTAATAAATTACACCATTATGCATTGTAAGAAAGCTTTGTTGTCAAGAAAAAAACAACTAAAAATAATGTTCAATAATAATTAAAAATTAAAACATGAGCTTCATATAAATATAAAAAGTGAGTAGGTGGATCAAAGGGCAACAGAAATAGATGGGAAGAAGAGGTTGTCTGGTGGGAGATATGGTATTATAACACTGTATTGTGAAACTTTGTTAATAGTATTTTAAATCATATAACCTCAAATATAGTATATTTACATTATCTAAGAAATGTATATGTTACTTATTTTTTGGCCTCACCATTAAGAGCTCTTACAGATTTGAAACCTGTTTTGAACTTCAGCTCTGTTGTTCATATAGCTAGGTTTTTATTGTTTTGTTTGTTTGTTTGTGTTTTGGTTTTGGGGCCACACCCTGCTGTGCTCAGGGGTTACTCCTGGCTGTCTGCTCAGAAATAGCTCCTGGCAGGCACGGGGGACCATATGGGACACCGGGATTTGAACCAACCACCTTTGGTCCTGGATCGGCTGCTTGCAAGGCAAACACCGCTGTATAGCTAGGTTTTTAGCTTAACCACATGGAACCTCCTCCAGTGTTCTTTCTTTAAAACTCATCCTTTCCTATAGGAGGACTTTTGGAGGGGTCATATTTTTATCCTTATACAAATGAATTATATTTAAATCAAACAGATGTTTTTCTTGCCAGAAACAGTAATTATTTGCATTGCTTTTAGAAATAGAGTGCTATCAATTTTCTATCTATCAGTAGTTCCCCTACAGAGTTGTAAAATGGTCTGGTAACAGAAAGTCACACCCCTCATAGAATTGGATTTCTCTGCTATGTCAGTTAGACTAGCAGCATGCCATGGAAAAGATATTCTAATCTGTTGAATAAATAGACTCAAGCAGTAGTGATTTATTATGCTGTCAATTCTGATTAAATATTGGCTCTGGGTATTATCACTTACTCCTCTCAATTTTCTTGAACTGCTCATTTCTGTCTAATTATGTTGATTCAACCCAATTATTCAAAGATGGCCAGACTTCAAACCACGAAATAAGGTTACAGTCTTTCAATAGATCCAGAGGGAGTGTGTTCCTCCTAGTTTCTGTATAGAGAACTTTATTTAGTAGATATACTTGCCAAGATAAAAGTATATGAACATTTCATTTCCATAAAACTGATGTTTGACTTGACATAGGTATCACCAATATGACACTTTCCTGTTTCTGTTTCTCAGCAATACCAAATAGCAGTTATGCACTAGCAAGTGAGCACATAACAAAATCAATATGTAATGCTTTATTTAGCTGCAGACAGTTTCATTTTCAAGATGGAACATATATGTTCCTGAGTCTTATAGCTATTAGAAAGTTAGAAATGAATGCCAGGTAGAAGTTTTGGATGGGGGGGGAGGCGGGGGGGGGCGGAGTGGTAACACAGAGGTAGGGCATTTGCCTTGCATGCAGCTGATCCAGGATGGATCTGGGTTCGATCCCCACCATCCCATAAAGCCCCCTAACAACGATTTCTGAGCACAGAACCAGGAATGACCCCTGAGCATTGCCAGGTGTGGTCTAAAAAACAAAACAAAACAGAAAAATTTTGAATTGTAGGAGGGAAGACCTAAATTCCTGAGGTGGCATATTACACTGAAACTATTACAAGAATAAAAAAGGTAATTTTGTCATGATCATGGTCTGATATTTATTTTATTTCATGGAATAATCCATAATATATATATAGTATTAGTTTTGAAAATAATAATGGTTATTTTTTTCCAATGAAGTGAATGATTCCCCTAATTAAATAAGATCCAGAAAAAAAATTAGCACAATTTTATTTAGTAATAGTATTGGGGCCGGCGAAGTGGTACTAGAGGTAAGGTGTCTGCCTTGCAAGCGCTGGCCAAGGAAGGACCGCGGTTCGATCCCCCGGTGTCACATATGGTCCCCCCAAGCCGGGGTAATTTCTCAGAGCTTGGCCAGGACTAACCCCTGAGCATCAAATGGGTGTGGCCTAAAAGAAAAAAGAAAAAAGAAAAAAAGAGTAATAGTATTAATATCCAAACTGATATTTGTTAATTAACATTCAGTATGTTATGTAATCTTTCCATACTTTATATGCTTTTTTTTATAAAACTGATAGAATAGAGAGAAAGTTCAAAGGGTAATTCATAATCTTTATATGCAGGAGGTCCAATTTCAAAACTCAGAAACATGTTCCCCTGAGCAACAGAGAATAACCCCTATGCACAAAGCCTGAAGATGTCTCTGGCAATTGAAGATATATTCCACAAATTTTGAAGTATCTCATGATATCAAATGATTTTCTGAGCACCAACAAACAATAGATCTGAACATAGCTAGTGTGTGACCACTTCCCCCAAATAAAAAAAATTATATAGATGAAGCAATACTTAATGTGAGCATAAATGCAGTCATTGCTAACATATACCCAAATGAAACATCTTTGTCTCATCAGAAATAAGGTTCAAGGGCTGTCTTAAATGGCAAAACTTTGGAGCCGGGCGGTGGCGCTGAAGGTAAGGTGCCTGCTGCCTTGCCTGTGCTAGCCTAGGAAGGACTGCGGTTCGATCCCCCGGTTCCCATATGGCCCCCCAAGCCAGGAGCGACTTCTGAGCGCATAGCCAGGAGTAACCCCTGAGCGTCACTGGGTGTGGCCCAAAAACCAAAAAAAAAAAAAAGGCAAAACTTTATTTTATTATATGTAAATTAACATTTTAACATGAAACTTCAGTAATAAATTATGTCACTTTAAATGCATGATTTGGAGATAACTATATAAACAATTATTAATGCTATGTCTTTTGAAAAAAGTTTTATTTTATATGAACATAAATATAATTTATTTTGCCTTATGCAGAATGAATAGCTATAAAATGAGTTAATTTAATTTTTATAATGTCATAAATAAATGAACTAAAATAAAAATATTATTTTTTACTTACTGTTTTAAAATGTCTTTAATTTCATAGTAGTGTGATATAGAGCAAAAATATATCAGAGAGAAAATAAATTTAAATAATATTAGAGGAAATAAGATTACTGAATAATTGCAGTTAATAATTATGTTGCATTTCATCATCTTATTTGTAGCCTATTAGTAATGACCTAATTTTGTTACTCCCTCTTGCCTCTCTGTTTCTTTTACTTTTTCCTTACATGGGCTTATGCTAACAGCACTGGAAAATAACTCCCTTTTATATTTTTCTAGCTGCCTCGAAGGACTTTTTTTCTACATTTCATTACTGATACTTACCAAGCTTTATTATTAAGCACTGTGTCTTACCATTTAACTTAAAGATGAACTATTATTATTAATTTTTCTGATCTCAAAGACCTCTGACAAGCATATCCAAACTTGACATTACTTCTGTTATACTTTAATCTGCAAGTGTGATAAGTTTTCTATATCAATAATTTTTACCTCTGTGCCATTTTAAACTTTATTAAATTGGACATGCAAAATACAATTTCCTACATGTTCCTATTATATTTTCAGTTTTAAATTGTTTTTTATAAATTATAAAATTACTCTTTGTATATATAAGAAATTTAAGGCTGCTGCTAAATCTGACTTCAGATTTTTGTAGATTTTAGTTTGCTTGTAATCTTTTATACCAGGCATAAGGAAATGCATATATAGAACAAATACCTATTATCTATATCACCAAAAGTATGTGGAATCAGCAAAATGTCTAAATGGATAATAACTACTAGTATTTAAATAGCATTGAAACAGAAGAATTTTAAAAGAATATAGCTTAAATAAAGTTAGAAATTCAATATTTTCTCTCATATTAACAGGCCAATAAGAAACTTACACGTGTATACCCATTTTTTAAAATCTATTCTCATTTTCTTAGTCCAATGCTTTAGAGCAAATATTTTTAAATTTAAAACTACTAGAGAAGCTTGAGTGTTTTTCTTATTTAAATTACCTCTATTAACATTATTAGTCTATTAGTTTTTAATATTAAGATCACAATCATAAGACACTTAGAAATAAGAGCAGATAAACTAAATAAATGATATATAAATTCTTCTTAATAATATCATAAGATGTTCCCATTTCCTCGTTGTCAGGTCATCAATTTAGAACTGGCATATTGGTGTCAGAGCAGCATTATGAATGCTCTGGAAGAGATTTGATTCCTGGAGTTGTTGTGGAGAACTGTGTCGTTTCTATGTCGGGGCTCCAGGAGTCAAGGCTGATCTGTTGGTGCCTAATTCTCTGGGGTCTAAGTTGGTTCCACATGACATGCATTCAAGGTGGGAGATGCCCCTGTGTTGGAAAAAGTAGAAGTTCTTATCCCTAGTAGATAAGAGCTTGTTTTTATATGTAAAATTTCCCCTTTTTTTAATATGCCTTTGCAGGAAGAAGTGGTGCTACATTATATTGCTGGTGGATTTGGTGGTGGAGAGAGAAGAACACAGACACACCACAAAAACTAAAAATATATATGCTCAAACATATCTAATAAAAAATTTCATTATTTAAAAAAAAGATTAAATAAAAGATGTAATAAAAGGAATAAAGTGGGGCCGGGAGAGATAGCATGGAGGCAAGGAGTCTGTCCTTCCTGCAGAAGGACAATGGCTCAAATCCTGGCATCCCACATGGTCCCCCACGCCCGCCAGGGGAGACCTCCGAGCATAGAGCTAGGAGCACCCTGCGAGCGCCTCTAGGTGTGACCCAAAAGAAACAAAAACAAATCCAATCTAAAAACAAAAACTAAAACAAAACTAATAAAAACAAAACAAAGCAAACAAAGGAACAAGAAAAAAAAACAAAGAAAAGGGAGAAAGTGATACAGGAGATTACATTTGGGGGAAAACTGGATAAGAGGTAGTGTTATATAGGTCTATACTTACGGGAACAAATTGATCTAAGAGCAATTTGTCCTTCCTCTCCAGCCAACGATAAGACATAATCAGAAGACAAGTCACTCTTTGATCTGTGCAAAAGGCAAGATCGCTATCTATTGATGACTGGTGGTTATAACCAGGACTAGACAGTACGCATCCTGGGACCAACAACAACAGTTAACAAACTCTAGCTCCATTACTTGAGCTGTACAGACACCAAGATTTCTAGATACAGAGGTCTAATTTTACCATACATGATGAAGCAGAAGTCTTCCGTACACCACAAAAGCACCGAGGGTAGAGTAAATGATCATACAAGTAGTCTATAGTTAATCCCATGAGAGTATACTTCAGTGGTGGAGAAACTGTATCTCCTAGGCCAAGGGAATACCTTCCCCAATAGTTATTGCACCTATGCAGGGGGAAAAGAAAAAGAAAGCACAAAATGATCATTTTATTCACATATATATTTATTGATTGATTTTTTGACTTCTTTATTTTGGTGTAGATATTGAAGTTGATGTCTCCAGTTTTATCTTATTTTATCTTTCTCTTTCTTTTTGCACTCTGGCATGGTTTGATTTCAGGACTGAGACTATTGTGTGGTGCTGTCTTTATTGCTGTAGTGCTCACTGGCTATTTAATCAAATATTTCTTTCTGCATTGTTGTGGCGTTTCAATTACTTTTTTCATGTCCTCTCTCAAACTGAGGTTGAAAACCTCAAGGAGAACTCCACCCATTTTCAGCTTATTTGATTTTTTTTTTACCTCATTCTATTGCTTTTCTTTCCTTCAAACAAAATCACATAACTCAAACTCTCTAGCTTTGCCTCTCAAATAGAGGGGGAAACTAGGGAGGGTACCAGGACCAAACAGATATATGATCACTAATAGTAAGCTAGACAAAGAGGGAACCACCTACACTAGCAGCCCGGGGATGCTGGAGGGGGATATGGGTTACAGGAAGGGAATGGGGATGGGAGGAAAACAAATTTGGTGATGGGTAGTCCCCTGATTCAATGTTAATATGTACCTAAAATGCTACTGTGAAAGATATGTAAGCCAATATGATCAAACTAAAAATTAAAAAAATGAAAAAATAAATAGATAGATAAATGCTTTCAGTTATAAATAGGAAAATACTATTTGAATAAGTAATAAATTATAAGATAATACCAAAAATAATATCAAAAGACACATATAGATACATACACAGGTTACCCTGAAATTATCAAATTACTTTAGATTATTTAAATTTTTTCAAACTCAGCAGTTATTTTCTTCTGCACATTTAAACTAATTTCACAACTCTTTCTTCTTTAAAATTCTTCAGACATCACAAATAATTGAAGTCTGCATTTCCAAACATCTGAAAACTTCTGAAAATGAAAACATGTCAAGATGGAATTTGTCGAGTATTCTTTAAATACTGCCATCCCTATAGAGATCTCCTGCATTGCGTTAATCTACGAATTATTCTTTATCATTTTTATACTCAATATGTATGTGCCCTTAGTATTTTCTGCAAAGCTCCCCCAGTTCCAGAAATACTCATATCTTTCATAGTCCTCATATATCAGCAGTGCCTTAACTCAAGTTTTAATAAAAAAAGGAATGTGTTGAAAATATGTTTCAGTTTATGTGGGTAAGATTCTTTTAAAATAATCATTTCTATAAAAATTAGATAACAGATGCAGTGAAAGTCTTTCTATCTATATTCTTCTTTCATTGAGTTTTTCAAAATGTATACACAGAACAGATCAGAAAGAAGTTCTCAACTTTGGCTACACCGGAGGATCATTCCAACTCTACTTAGAGCATATCTGAGAGCCAAATTTCTGTCTTTTACAAAGTTCCCTCAGGTAACTAATCATTTTTTAAATATGAAAGTAATATAGTATCAAAAAGAATATAATATAATATAAAAAAGTTAAAACATAAATGAGACAATTAGATTAAGGATATTATTTATCTAATATTGATAAATACATAGTAGTACAGCCAAAATATAATGTAGCGAGCACATATAAGGCATTTTTACTAGGTAGGAATATGACAAACCTTGGAAGTATATGTGAAAAATCAATAAGATAGCATCTACCAGTTTACACCAAGAAGTGGAAAAGAATATACAGACAGTGGCTTTATTTTGTTTGTATTGTACATTTTTCTGAAAAAAAAATCTGTGAAGCTACTCCATAGGTAAAATTTCTTTCATGATGTTCATGACAATGTCCTTTACACTTTCAAAGAAAATATGATTTGGTTAGATTGTAAGAAAGTTGCAGCATCTGGTTTACACTCATCTATCAAGCATAGTAATATGAATAAATGGAGACATTCATCACTATGCACACAACAGAAATTGTGTTCTCCTATTGATATAATTAAATACTCATAGAATCAAATGTATAATAGCTTCCAGACTCTTTGTTCAATGCCAAAAATCAATGGCTCCACTTCCAATGAACTCAATAGGCATATGTTCCTAGTCAGAACCATTGTGAACCCTCTCCAGTTTCTAAACATTTATTGCTGGTACTGTAATAATAAACATCTTGCATTTATAAAATGTAATGTTGACTAGAATTTTTCATTTTTCAAGAATGCAGTGCACACTATCTAATGGCTCTCATATGTCCAGTATGCCCATGAACAATTTGTCTTCTGAGTGGAGTGTTAATCTGACACCTCAAGGACAGACCTGTTTTCAGAGGGACTTGGAGAAAATTCAGAAATATTCATAGGCTTCAATAACTACTGAAAATCTTAGTGAACTGTAGCTGGGATTACTCAAAATTCTGGATCACATTACTTCTTTATGCTTTACAATGTGTTATTAGAGATACAAGCAGATTATTTTTTGACTTATTGCCAAATATGTACACTAAACACACACTTAATATATGTGCATATATATAAAATCAAGCTAATGATGACATTTATGGTCCAATTGCTTTGCTTTTCATCTGGATTGAAAGATAGGTAGTGCACTTTTCATTTGCTTAAGCGAGTTATACGTGATAACCCCACAGCAGTAAAGAAGGAAGGAAATATATTCTTTAGTAATAAATAAAGACTTCAGAGCAGAGCAGAATATATTATTTTTTAAAAATCTAAAGGTTTCTTTTTCATTTCAATGGCAACATATTAAGGACATGGCTTTTAAAAAAATTCAATCAATATTTTCAAGTTAAAAAATATCTCCTCAAATAGTAAAAATGAGATCTATTTATAATGTTGTTTATTCTATCTAAAGTAAAAAAATAGAAATTTATTCCATAAATTTAATAAAAGATTGATTCCTGTCAAGAAAATGTCAATTGACAAGTAAGAGAAAATATTAACCAAAATTATAACAAAATAAAGATATTTACATCCATATCCATGATGTCAATTCCTATCATTTTTGTTTGTTTGTTTTTTTACAAATTTATTTATTGTTGGGTTTTAACATACAATGAACAATACCCATTCACCAGGGCACATTTCCCACAACCAGTGCCCCGGTATTCTGCTCCTCCCGTATTCTCCCCTGTCTGCCCCTATGGCAGACATTTTCTCCATTTCTCTCTTTCTCTTTCTCTCTCTCTCTCTGTCGCTTACTCTATTTTTCTTTATTCCTAATAATGAAGGGATATTATACATCTCCTTTCATCATCAAGTTCTTGTCCAAAGTGATAATTTCCAACTATTCTTGTCATAGTGCACTCCTCCACTATTTGTGATATTGTTACTTTTATATGACATGCATGATTAATTTTATACTCCTATATGACTTGAGTGAGACTTGAATATTCATACAAACCCCTTGATCCACAACATTATTTTTTGCAAGTGTGAAATCAAAATAAAAATGGTATCTTTCAGGCTCATATGTAAATCCTGTCCTTTTGGCATTCTATTTATTTACAAATAGAGTAAATTTCTCTACAAAAATTGTCAAGTCTTTATTTTCAAGGTGATGCTTAATAATGTCTTTATATTTCTTACCCCAAGAAGACCCTTGATTTCGAGATCTTAAATAAAAGCAATGGAAAGGGTAAAAGTGCTCATGTCTGTCACAGACCAATTGATCTTGACACAAATAAATATTCTGGGGTCCTTTGAAAGGTGTGTACCAGGGTCGGCTGATGGATAACAGAGGGCCAAGCAGTCAAGTTGGTTTCAAGCTCTGTTCCGTTTATTGAAGGCACAAGGTGGAACACTTATACTCAATTTCTTGACAGATCATAGGCTAATTTACAAAAAGAAAGGCATAGGGATAAATTATTCAAAGCATATTTCTGACACAGGATAGTTTCACTTTTGAGGCTGCTTCTTGCTAGCAGTAGTTTCTCAGTAGCAAGGTCAGTTGAGAATTATTTTGGTTTTACGCATACTGAACTGGGGCCTGAAATGTTAACTCTTATTATGGCTGCATGTAGACTAAGAGCAAAGTTAGACTTGAAGGTGAGCAGTTATTCTTTAAGACTAAATAAAAATACTAGAATGTTCGCAAATGTTTCTCATAAGGTGTGTTTATATATCTGACTCATTTTTAAGAGGCTCTAAGATAAAGAATATTTGAATATATGTAAATATTAAATCTGAGTAATCCTAGAATACCAGCTAAAGGCATTTCTCAACTAATATTTATGCGATATGTCTTTGTTTCCCGAATGCCTCATGGATAGGCAATCAAGGTTTTTTAGAGCCCTAATGCCTGTGAGTGCAGGTTATTTTTTTCAACCATCTTTTCTTACAGGTGCTTCTTTTTTCAAATGACCTCTTTGTGAGTACAGACTGCTTTGAAAAAGTTTCCGTAATAGCAGGTAGCTTTTAAAAAATTCTCCCTTTGGCAATTAGGACCTTTATAAACTTGGTGCCTTCTTAGATCTCCGGATTTGTTAATACATGGGATGTAGCACATGTCCTCCCTATATCTTAAACTTAATTACAGTATTCCTTATTGATATCTTAGTTTATTTGTTTCTACACTCAGACGTGTTTTTATTCATGGTGTTTATTTGATGTACAAAATTAAAAAAAAATTGTGTGTGAGTCAAAAATAATTTTCAGGCCTAAGAGTGAGTACAGAGGAAAAACACTGGGTTCAATGTCTATAACTCAGTATGGCTCCCTAAGCACAGCTAAAGTGTTTTTTTTTTCTTTGAGAAGATAGCCAGAATTAAATCCTTAGCATCACTGGGTATAACCCGAAAACAAAAACTAAAGAAATAATTCATGTGACTACTTTGCTGTAGATAGAATATTTATTTATTTATTTATTTATTTATTTTCTGAGGACTGGTGTTTGGTCACATTTGGTTCTTTAGAGCTTATTTCTGGCTCTGTGATCAGTTCACCATTTGTGGTGCTGGGCATCACAGAAGGCTTAGCCGTATATTCAAAGCAAGTGATTTATCCCCTTCGTCTCCCAATTAATGAACATTTTTTTGCCTTCGATTTAGCAAATATTTTTATAAAGGTTTAAATGGAAGTATTCGCTAAAAATTTTCAAAACCTCAAAAATAGAACTTTAAAAGTTTGAACTGTTGAAAATTCAGTTTTCATATGTTGTAGACTATAATCTCTGGAACAGGTTTGCTAAATTTGGCATTAATTAAATGATTGCATCATTGAAATGTAGAAAGAAAACAAAGGATAAATTTAAATGTTCATTTCTAATTTTTAATTTTCAAAAGCATTTTCCTCCAAAACTCAATTTGATTGGCATGAAAAAGTTGAAGGAAACTCCAAACGCAACTTCCAATCTTTAATAAAGAAACCATAGTTAATGGAGTAAAAATGAGAAAGATGTATATAGTTTGAGCTAAATATAACTCTCAACATTCTTTTCATAGTTCCTTTTTTTAAAAACTGGAATATGGCAGAGACTCAATCAAATGAACAAATCCAAAGTGAAATAAAAGAGTTCATATGAGTATATGTATATTCTAAACAAGTCTTTGGTGATCTCTTCACTGAATTTCTCATTTTATTTGCTGTTCTTTGTATGAAAAAAAACTGCTTACTTTAAAACTTATTTACCTTGAATCTTTCTATTGGCATCCTGAAATCTTTATTAGTGAAATGAGAAAGGCTGAAGCTCATGAGCAGATATAAATGTTTTGTAAATTCAGCATTAATACCCAATGGAAGTTAAAGCGTTTTTTTTTCTGGCAGCTGACCTTTATTTATTTATTTATTTATTTTAAATGATATTTTATTTATACACCTTGATTACAAACATGATTGTGGTTGGGTTTTAGTCATGTAAGAGGACACCCCCATCACCATTGCAACATTCCCATCACCAATGTCCCACATATTCCTCTTCCCCACCCCGCCCCTGCCTGTACTCTAGACAGGATTTCTATTTCCCTTATACATTCTCATTGTTAGGATAGTTCACAATGTAGTTATTTCTCTAACTGAATTCATCATTCTTTGTGGTGAGCTTCATGAGGTGAGCTGTAACTTCCAGTCTTCTTCTCTTTTGTCTCTGAAAATTATTGCAAGAATGTCTTCCATTTTTCTCAAAGCCCATAGATGAGTGAGACCATTCTGTGTCTTTCTCTCTCTCTCTCTGACTTATTTCACTCAGCATAATAGATTCCAAGTACATCCATGTATACGAAAATTTCATGACTTCATCTCTCCTGACGGCTGCATAATACTCTATTGTGCATATGTATCCAATATTCCTCTTCCAAAAGAAAGTTCAGATACAAAGTATTCAGTATCATCCAATAACTAGAGTAGGGGAGATATCTTATGTCTTAGTTATTATATTTTAATATATTATAAAATTAAAGAACTTATTCATGATGATGTATATTTTATAAGATATAAAATTATAGTACATTACTATATATATATTACTATATATGTTTTATATATAATACATATATGTCATATATATGTATATATATATTACTATATATGTTTGGTTGTTTGATATTGCAAGAACATTGTTTCATTGAGTAAATGTAAGACATCTTATTAGTCACCAAATGATACTTAGCTAACTAATCATTATTTACAGTTATACTATTGTCAACTTAGCTTATCATAAATAATGCAGTAATGAAATCTTATAGCTATTACTTTGTATTGGTATTATTAGTTCACTCTATTTTTTGTTTGTTTTGTTTTCAGCCATACCCGATGAAGCTCAGAGGATACACCTTGGCTATGTGCTCAGAAATCGCTTCTGGCTTGAGGGACCATAGTGAGGGTAAGACAGGTGCTTTATGGCTTGTGCCACCATTGAGGCCCCTATTTCACTCCATTTTTACATGAACTATTATGTGTGCAATTTGCAAGTCAAAGGAGAATATACTTTTTTTTAAAAAATTCTTTCTAAATAACTTGTCAAGTTACCTGCACATAAGTAGCATGACTCAGTTGAGGTAGGAGAAATTAGGCCTGACACCAAAGTTAGAAAGGGTTTGCTTTTTTGTTTTTGTTTTTGATTTTCTTTTTACATAAATTAATCCATCTCCTATAGGCCAACAATGTTTCAGATGGGAAATCTATTGTTCTTTCAATTCCTTCAGTCTGCTGGTGGCAGATTTAACTGTGACAGCAGAAGTGGTATTGTACATCCAAGCGCCACACACAACGGTTTTCATACAGGAACCACAGATCCAAATTCCCACAGCCCGTTTCTTCATCTTGGTCTTGCAGCAGAAGGAGCATGTGTACTTGGGATGGTGGCTTATCTCAATCTTTTGTTTGAGATAATATATAAATTCTACCCTTTTTGCAATAGGGAGGGAGGCGCCTTAAGGTGTCCATATTTACCCACGAGCTCCACCTTCTTCTTGAGTTTAGCCATCATTCCTGAAACCACCGCAGGATGCAGAGAGGAAGAGATGCAGCGCACAGGAAAGGGTGTTTTATAAAGGTTCTTACAAAATTTTAACCATTTATTCAAATAAAAAATTACTGATAAATTTAAAATATTATTAAAGTTATTATAAAATTTAAAAATCATTAATAACTACTAATTAGTTAGTGAATAAACTATAATATGCTAAATATAATACTCACTAAATGCACTAAAAACTTTTATAAGAGAATTGAGCTAACTGTAGAGGGAGAATGAGAGGTTGAGGGAGGGGACCCTGAGACAATGTTGCAGACAAAAATAGTATCTGGAAGAGGGTGTGGGAAATTTATGAAGGAAAGCTTATTAGTAATGGTATTATGAACCATGGTGCTTCCAAACTACTTTTTTTTTTCATTTTGGTCACACCCTGTGACGCTCAGGCTTTACTCCTGGCTATACACTCAGAAATTGCTCCTTGCTTGGGGGACCATATGGGACACCCGGGGATCAAACCACAGTCTGTCATAGACTAGCGCTGACAAGGCAGATGCCTTACATCTCTGCGCCACTGCTCTGGCCCTATTATGGCACTTTTTAATTTTGTTGATCTTGGTATTACCAAGTGTAAGTGGGGAAAGTAAGAGGAAGAGTAGAGGTATTATTAGGAAAAAGTGTGATATCTTAGGTGCTTTGTAGGTTGTAAAAACCAAATAGCACTGTACATTAGAACCATAACAATATTGTTGTAGCCATGTGACCTAAACTAAAATAACTTTTAAATTATTTTTAAGGGAAATGATTTAAGGTAGAAAATGTTGTCTGCATTACTGTCCAAATAATCAGACCTATGTATTAGTTGGGGTAATTGTCAAACAATGTAAAATATTATCTACCTTATTCCATGTTTCAGAAATAACAATGTACTGCAATTGGCCTAAATTAAGTATATATATATTTAATTATTGGAATATTTATATTCCAATAATCCAACTGGAATCTTTTAAAATAACTTTAGAAATTGATTAGTAACAGAATATGAATAGTTGTATAATAGTTACATATTTAAAGTTAATGCTATTATTTATTACTTATTCGAATTAAACAGAAAACATGAATATTATATAAATAGGTCAAATAAATGAATACCATAGTCTCTAGTTATCCTAGTTATTTGATCGCATATACTTTGCTTTGCATAGGCTACATTTGAATAATAAGTTGTCATCTCAAATTTCTACATCAATACCCATACAGAAACAGTTGTACAGGACTGAAGCTGCCTTGATTTTAATTAAGGGTATGAAAGTAAGATCAGGAGATAGATCGATAGTTCCTGTGTTATTTCATTAACATTAACAAGAATTTCTAGCATAACTTTGGATACTGGAAAGTGCTTTAAAATAATGTTCTTCCTTCTGGATAATTTTTCCCTCGTAAAGAAGGGAGATGGATTGCTGGAAAGAATTCTTGGCATCTGAATGCTTGGCAAACTGTCTAGATCTTTCTTCTCTGTTTCTTTTTTAGTTTTGTTGATTTATTTTTAAGACATCGCTATGCATGTTCTGCCATTTGACTCAAATGGATGCCAAAATTGACAATGAAAATGACTCAGCAAAATAACATCACCACTCTAAACTTCTATGTTCATGTCATTAGTATTGTTAGTGGTGAAGTGTTTTCCTATGCAGTGACATAGGAAAAGAAGCTCTAAAAATTATTGTTTATTCATAGTTCGACAAACTAGATAGTGATTATTAAAATATGCTTCTAATTGTAACCTTAAAGTATTTTTTAATATGGCGTAAACCACTAATGAAATCAGTACTTTGGGAACAAACACATTATTCAGTTTATTTTTCAAAATGTGTTCATTCAATTTGTGGTTTAACCTCATAAGATATAACAGCAAACATAATTCCTTTTCTGGAAGGTAACAATCACATATGCTGCATTCACAACACTTTTCTGCTAGCGAGATAAAAATTTTAAATGAAGTGGTTAGGCTGATTTACCTAAAAATACTTTTTCTTTTATGTTTAAAGATTGTGCTTGCCAAATTTTACTATTTATATTCAGAATAAATGTAATTTGATGGGGTTATGTACAATACAAAACTTTAATAATTTGTTATTGTAATATAATATTTACAATTGTTTTAGATTATATTAAGATGAGAATTATAAATGAAATTAAAATAGCATCTTGTGAATAAGTATTTAAAAAGCCTCATACTTTTCTTAAACATTTTGCTTAAGTATTAAAGGGCAAGTAAAAAAAAACTCTCAAAGCAATAACAATTTAATTTTGTACCATAATTTTTTAATTGGCATTTCATCTGTAAATGAAAAACATAAAAATATATCTTATTATTAATTTTCATTGATGTCTATGATGAATTCTCCCCATAGAATCACTTTGTATGCAACAAATGGATACATAATCAAGAGAATCACAATGAGTAAATATACATAAAAACATATATGAAAGATGTTTTTACATTTTTACAACTTGCATTGTAAAAATAATTTTAAACAGAAGAGTTTTAAATAAACTGAGAGGCCAGAAAAATAGTACAGTGGGTAAGTCACAACTGGCTCTATTCCTGGAATCACATGTGGTCCCTGGAGCACCACTCCGAATGGTGTGTCTTAGCACAGTGCCAGGAGCAAGCATTGAGAACAGCAAGATATGCCCCCCCCCCCGAATAAAACAAAAACAAAAAAAAGAAATAATGCTAGGTTTTTTTTATTTTCTTTAATGTTGTATAATTGCTATACATGTTATATATTATAATTCTTAGTAAGGAAGCTAAAATAATATATATACAATGCACATGTAAAATGTTAAATTTTACATTCTAGTTTTTAAATGGTTTTATTTTAACCCATATATCTCATTGTAAAGCACTTAGAACTGTGAAATATTTGCACAAACATTTCAATGTAACTGTCTTGCATAACCATGATAGGTGGTCTAAATTATAATAGTAAGCATTACCTATAATATCTCATATAAACATAGCATTTGGTTATTTCTTGTTTTGTTCTTTACTATTTACTTCAGCAGTATTTTTTGTTCATATAATTATCTCAGTAGTAGAAATTACTATTGTCAAGGAAGCTATGTTTCATAAAATGTTTCATTGATTTTCACATTCTGCTTCCTCCTAGGACCTGCCACATCTAGTTGTCTGTCCATAGAAAAAAATCAAAGTAGGAGATGCAATCTTTTTTTTTTTTTTTTTTTTTTACTAAAAACCCAGTTTTCTTTGCTATTAAAAAATGGTAAAATATTCACATTTACTACTGGGGAATCTTGTAAAGGTAGGTCAGTAGCATATCTAGCACTTATTTTCTTACTGTGAAGGGGAAGAATAAAATTTTCCAGAGAGCTAATAGTACTAATAATTAGCCTTCATTTAAAATACTTGAGGAAGGAGATGGGTGACATTGGTGGAAGGAATGTTGCACTGATAAAGGGGGAGATGTACATTTTATGAATGAAAACCAACTGCAAAAATGCTTGTAACCATGGTGCTTAAATAAAAATTTTATAAAAGTAATAAAATACTGATTCATAAAATAAATACTCTGATATGATTTCCTCACCCGTTATACTCTAATAATGCTGACATAAGTTAGCATGGTATGGGCCCGGAGAGATAGCACAGTGGCATTTGCCTTGCAAGCAGCTGATCCAGGACCAAAGGTGGTTGGTTCGAATTCCGGTGTCCCATATGGTCCCCCGTGCCTGCCAGGAGCTATTTTTGAGCAGACAGCCAGAAGTACCCCTGAGCACTGCCGGGTGTGGCCCAAAAACCAAAGAAAAAAAGTTAGCATGGTATTTTCTAATATTCCTTCTATTCTATGTATAGCAATTTCTTTTATTTCAAGGTATTTTTTTCAATTGTAGCTGTATGTTTAGTCAAGTAAGCATAGAAGTAAAAAACTTTGGTAAATTTTTATTTAAATATTCTTAGAAATACTTTATCTGTTAATGAAATTTATGTAGGTATGTCATATAAATTATTTTAACCCTATCCTAGTAAAATATACCTAATTATTATTTTTCTGTCTATAATATTTTTTTACTTTGATGCATCATGACTTACAATGCTAATTACAGGGCTTCATCCAGGAAATGTTTGAAAATATCACCTTATACCAGAGTCCACTTTTCTAACATTATCTCAGAGTCACCTCCTTACCACTTACTCTGTCCTTATCCCCCTTCCTGTCCCACTAAAACCTAAACCTATTTATTTATATCAAATTTTATACAATATAAACCAATATGTAACACCTATGTCATTTTCTGATTATACTGTTGAGTAAAAGAATCAGATATCTTTAAAAAGATGTTTACAAAATTATATGGAGGACAAGTCTTGCTATGTTCAAAATACAGATTTATATCTATAGTTTGCTATCTATAAAATAATTGCTCACACCAAAATTTTAATTATGGCCTTATATTACTTTCCTGGTACAGATATCTTGAATATATTTCACTAATCCCTGTATATTTGGTTATTATCTTTTCCTATGTTTAAGTCATCTTCAAAATTTGATCATTTTTGAAGAAAGTGTGAGAAAGTAAGCAAAACTAATGAGAAAAGTATTTCATGCTAGGTAGCCCACCAAAGATTTCTTGGGCACAGAGCACACTGTGCAGTTGGCACCTGAAAAAGCTATTAAAATTATAAAAAATAAGTGGAATTTCTAGTATATTTTGCTAGCATATGTGTTTGAGGGGGGAAGCACATAGCTTTTTATGTTAAAGCTTTTAGTAAACTTGGCAAAGTGAATGTTAAGTTACGATGATCATAACACTCCTGTTGTACCATGTTGTTCTGGGTAAATATGTAAAACACATGCAAAGCAGAAAGAAAAGGCAATAGAAGAAAAGGATATTACTCAAAAATAAATTAAATATCAACACTGATAGAAATTCTGGATTTTGTTACTTTTTATTGAATTAAATAAAATTTTAACTGTGTGTATCCATGAAGTACAATACACTAAGCAAAATCTGACAAAATTGTGTTATTTATTCTGAAAAATATTCCTGATCATCCATGCAGTCTTGTAACGTGGTGGCACTATATAAATATTTTTTATTCTTACTAAGTACATAGATTTAATATAGGAGTGGATGGACATTACATCATTTATGGCCTATTTTGTTTGTTTGAGCATGTAATAGGTAATCTATTATGAATATCCACCTAGAAACTTCATTAAAAGATGTTTGGAAAATGTTTTACCTTTTAAAGAAATCTCATTTAGGGTTCACTGGAAAGTCATGGCAGAGTTTCTCTTCAAACTACTAACAGTCTATGGAAGAAATGAATCCTACAATTTGTCTTTGATTTCACATGTTTTGAAAATGTAGCTGATGCCAAGGGAAAAAATTGTTGCATTTGTGATGGTAAATGTGTTTGAGGATGAAAGAAAAATATATCGAGAGCTTTTAGATTCCATCCAGATAAATTGTAATACTCATCTGACAGAGATCACAGTGATTAAAAAATGAAAAGAAGCATTTGTTAAAACACTGAATACTAACTTTAAGATACTTATAGAACAAGTATCATCCTAATATGTCTGATATCTTTTGTAAAACATTAAAAGGTCTCCAAATATTGAAAAAAATAGTACAGAGAGATATATTAAGTGGTAAAATACCTGCCTCTATGAGGCCTTCCTGAGCTCAGTTCCTCAATCTTTACTTTTACATAGCCCCATGAGTATTTCAGAAAAGTTTTAAACTTCCTCAGCTTTGTTGGGATGTACTCAATGGAAAAAAGGCAAATAATGTGATAAACACTCTATTCTTAATTTATTTTAAAATGGAAACCCGTCTTTAAAAATCTTATAAAATTGCTCCAGAAGCTTTCTGTTCAGTAATGCCAAAAGCAATGGAAAAGTAGTTGAATTTTAGCAAAATTATCCCTTTGACTCAAATCACCCACATAATTACCACTCACACCCAGTGACAATTACAGCTCTACACTTTTTCCATAATTTTATTCTGAAAGCTTTCTTTTTTTAAAGATTATACTTTTTTTAAGATTATACTTCATCTAATAACAGTTCATACTTACAAATTGGTATGTAAGGATTCAATGGCCTTTTTAAAAAAAACTTTATTTAAACACCATGATAACAAACATGCTTGTAGTTGGGTTTCGGTCATTAAAAAAAAAATACCCACCAATCACCATGCAATCTTCCCACATCCAATAATCCCCACCTAAGTCTTGTTGACTTCAACAATTGGATTGACATACAAATAATTTTTACAATACTTTTTAAAACGGAAATACTTTACCTTTGATAGCTTTCATCAAGCAAATGTAAAATTCAAACTCTTATGGCAGACCTCAGGTTCTTGATCAGATTGCTGTCTGCCAGCTTATAGTCCCTTATCCTTCTGCCCAATGAAACAAACACCATGCCTCTCTCCCACTCAGCATCAGGACCTGCAGTCCAAAAAAGATTTTACTATTTTGAGAAAGTGTCTAATTCTCTCTTGACCTATGATCTTAATTGTTAATTATATCTGTGGAGAAACCATCACTGACTTCTAAGCAAAATAATATCTCTGTAAATTTTTTTTCATTTGGGGGGTTTTTGAATCACACCCCGCAGTGCTCAGGGGTTACTCCTGGCTCTATGCTCAGAAATCGCCCCTGGCAGGCACGGGGAACCATACAAAATGATGGGATTCGAACCACCATCCTTCTGCATAAAAGGCAGAACCCTTACCTCCATGCTATCTTTCCGGCCCCTGTAAATTTTCTTTTTTTAATAATACCTTTATTTAAACACCTTGACTACAAATATGATTGTAGTTGGGTTTCAGTCATGTAAAGAACTTCACCAGTGCAACATTTCCATCACCGATGTCCCAAATCTTCCTCTTCCACACACCAATGCCGCCTGTACTTTAGACAAGCTTTCTACTGCCCTCATTCTTTCACTTTGTTATGATAGTTCTCAGTGTAGTTATTTCTCTAATTGCACTCACTACTCTTTATGGTGAGCTTCATGTCATGAGCTGAAACTTCCAGCCCTTCTCTCTTTGTCTCTGAGAATTATTGCAAAAATGTATTTTATTTATCTTAAAACCCATAGATGAGTGGGGCTTTTCTGCAACTATATCTCACTTCTGACTTATTTCACTCAGCATAATAGATTCCCTGTATATACATGTATAGGAAAATTTATGACTTCATCACTCCTGATGGCTTCATAATATTCCATTGTATATAGGTACCACAAATTCTTTAGCCATTCATCTGTTGAAGGGCACCTTGGTTGTTTCCAGAGGCTGGCTATAGTAAATGGAACTGCAATGATATAGGTATGAGGAAGGAATTTTTGTATTGTATTTTTCTGTTCCAGGGGGTATACCTAGGAGTGGTAGAGCTGAATTGAATGGGAGCTCAATTTCCAGTTTCTGGAGGAATCTCCATATCGCTTTCCGTAATGGTTGAACTAGAGAGCATTTCCACTAGCAATGAATAAGAGTTCCTTTCTCTCCACTTGCCAGGCAGCACTGCTTGTTCTCATTCTTTGTGATGAGCGCCAATCTCTGTGGCATGAGATGTTACCTCATAGCTGTTTTTATTTTCATTTCCCTGATGATTAGTGATGTGAAGAATTTTTTCATTTACCGTTTTGCCATTTGAATTTCATCAATGTCAAAGTATCTGTTCATTTATTTTCCCCACTTTTGATGGGTTAGATACTTTCTCTTGTAAAGTTTCATCAGTGCCTTGTATATTTTGGATATTAGCCCGTTATTTGATGGGTAATGGGTGAATAGTTTTTCCCACGCAGTGGGTGGCTCTTGTATCCTTCTCAGCTTAATATATTCCAATCTGTTTATCTTTGCTTCCACTTGTTTGGAGAGTGCTGTTTCTTCCTTAAAGATGCCTTAAGTCTCAATGTTATGGATTGTTTTACCTACATGTTGTTCTATATGCCTTATGGTTTCAAGCCTTATATTAAGATCTTAAATCCATTTGGATTTTACCTTCATACCTGATGTTAGCTGGGGGTCTGAGTTTGCTTTTTTGCAAGTGGCTAACCAGATGTGCCAACACCACTTGTTGAAGAGGCTTTCTTTGCTCCATTTTGGATTTCTTGCTGTTTTCTCAAAAACTATGTGCTTGGATGCCTGGGGAACATTATCTGTGCACTCGAGGCTATTCCACTGATATGAGGGACTGCCTTTATTACAATAACATGCTGCTTTGATAACAATTTCTTTGTAATACAGTTTAAAATTAGGGAAAGTAATGCCTCCCATATTCCTTTTCCCAAGGTGTGCTTTAGCTATTTGAGGGTGGTTATTGGATCAAATGAATTTCAGGAGTGTTTGATACACTTCATTAAAACTGTACAATGCTTTGGGGACTATTGCCATTTTAATGATGTTAATCCTGCCAATTCATGAACAGGGTATGCGTTTTCATTTCCTTGTGTCCAATCTTATTTCTTGGAGCAGGGTTTTACAGTTTTCTTTGTATAGGTCCTTCATATCTTTAGTCAAGTTGACTCCAAGATATTTGAGTTTGTGTGACACTAATGTAAATGTTTTTTTAATGTCCATGTCATCCCTATCATTATTGGTGTAAAAAAAAGCCATTGATTTTTGTGTGTTAATTTTGTAGTCTGCCACATTACTATATGAATCTATTCTTTCTAGAAGCTTATGGTAGAGTCTTTAGGGTTTTCTAAGTAGAGTATCATGTCATCTGCAAACAGTGAGAACTTGGCTTTCTCCTTTCCTATCTGGATTCCCTTGATATCATTTACTTGCCTAATCATTATAGCAAGTACTTCCAGTGCTATGTTGAATAGGAGTGGCGAGAGAGGACAGCCTTGAATCAGAATTTAGAGGGAAGGCTTTTAGTTTTTCTCCATTGAGAATAATATTTGCAATTGGCTTGTTGTAGATAGTCTTCACTGTACTGATAAAGGTTCCTTTCATTCATTTGATTGTAGTTTTAATTTTCTCAGTAATGATAGAGGTGTTTAGATATGCTACATTCTCCTTATTCAACCATGGAAGGTTATAAGAGTCCAATAATTTATCTATTTCTTCAAGGTTCTTGTTTTTGGTGGCATAGAGTTTCTCAAAGTAGTCTGTGATTACCCTTTGGATCTCTTCAATATTTGTAGTGATCTCCCCTTTTCATTTCTGATACGAGTTATCAAGTTTCTCTTTCTTTGTGAGTTTTGCCAATGGTCTATAAATCTTGTTTATTTTTTCAAAGAACCAACTTCTTCTTTTGTTGATCTTTTGGATTGTTTTTTGGATTTCCATTTCATTGATTTCTGCTCTAAGCTTTGTTATTTTCTTCTGTCTTCCTATTTTGATTCCTTTCGTTGATCATTTTCTAATTTTATAGGCTGCATCATTGGTTTGTGTCTTCATTGTTATTTGTTTCCAGGAAAGTTTTGATTTCCTCTTTGGTTTCATCTCAGATCCACTGGTTCAGTAGCAGGCTTTCTAATCTCTTGGTGTTAAAATTTTTCTTCTGTGTCCCTTTGTAGTTCACATCTAATTTCAGAACCTTGTGGTCAGTGAACAGAGTCTGCAAAATTTCAATCCTCTTGATTTTATGGAAGTATGTTTTATGTACCAGCATGTGGTTTACCCATGCACATTGTAGAAGAATGTTTATCCAGGTTTCTGGAGGTGGGGTGTCATATATATATATATATATATATATATATATATATATGTATATATATACTATATATATATATATGTATATATATACTATATATATATAGTATATATATACTATATATATATATGTATATATATATATATATATATATATACTAGGCCTCTTTCTTCCATTTCTCTTTACAGGGCTAGTATATTTTTGGGGGTTTCAGTCTGGTTGACTTATCAATTGTTGACAGGGCCACGTTGAGGTCTCCCATCATTATTGTGTTATTTTTGATGCCCTCTTTCAAATTTGTCAATAATTGTATTAGATAATTTGCTGGTCTCTCATTGGGTTCGTATATATTTAGTAGTGCAATTTCTTCCTGTTGCACATACTGCTTTATTAGTACAAAGTGTTCATCTTTGTTCCTTACAACTTTTCTGAGTCTAAAGTTTGTGTCATTTGATATTAATATGGCCACTGGACTTTTTTAGGCATGTTTTTTGCTTGGATGATTTTTCTTCAATCTTTGATTTTGAGTCTGTTTGTCCTGACTCTTCAGGTGTGTTTCTTGTAGGCAGCAGAAGGTTGGATCCACTATTTTGATCCATTTAGCCACTCTGTGTCTTTCTCTTCGTTGGTACATTTAGTCCATGGACATTGAGGGAGATGATTATCATGATATTTAATGTCATCTTTGTGTATAAGTTTGGTATGTCTGTTGGTCTTTCTTGATTTAAAATAGACCTTTCAGTTTTTCCTTTAAGTCTGGTTTTACAACTGTAAAGTTTCTGAGTTATTGCTTATCCATAAAGCTATGTATCCTTCCTTTAAAACTGAACGTGAGTCAGGTTGGGTGCAGCATTTTAGGTGAAGTATCTATTTCATTCAGTCTTGTCACAAAATTCCACCACTTCTTCTTGAGTGTTTCTTGTGACATGTCTGCTGTAAATCTTAAGGATGGTTCTTTGAATATAATTTCCCTTTTTGATCTTGCTGCTTTTAGTATTCTATCTCTATCTGTAGGGTTCGCCATTGTGACTAGGATGTGTCTTGGGGTATTTTTCTTTGGGTCTCTTTTTGCTGCTACTCTTCAGGCATACAGGATTTGATTGCATGCAGTCTTTAGATCTGGGAGCTTCAC
>PVKC010001548.1:0-49590 GCA_004027635.1 Crocidura indochinensis
CAGATTGTGTTTTTGTGTGTGTCTTTGCTTCAACTTGCAGCCAGACAAAACAGTCTTGAGCAATGTCCTCCCTGGAAGTTTCAGGTCCAAGTAGAAAGAAATGTATTTCCCTTTTCTGGGCCCAGGCCCAAGCACAGCCTTCATCCTGCCATAATAAAGGATTCTACAAATGCGTATCCATTTATTTCTTCTAATAATAATTCTATGACTTAGAAGGTGCTGAATTTCTGCTTGCACATAATAAATGCTCAATAAATATGTATTAAAGTAAGTAATATGTCTTAAACTATACCAAGGGTAACAGACATGTCTTAACAATCTCTGGTATGTAGGTACATTCTTTGTGCATGCTTAAGAAACAAAATGCCTATTTATAAAAAAAATATAAAGAAAGAGTAAAATAGTTTCCCTTTCACTAGATTCTATCCAATAAGTGTCTGACTACTTAGCTCCCCACACAGGGAGTATGACCTGCTCTGATGTTATCCACAGGGACTTCTGAGTGGATGAAAGAAAACTATGTTTTCCCCCCTTTAGGTGATTTTTGTCACGATTCCTCTAATTGGAATTTTTAATGGTTGTTAAAGAATCATTAAAGAGCCATTCCTTCATCAATTAAAATCTTGCTGCCAGATTGTAAGACATTTCATCAACCGGCTTGTTCATTTGTTCGACATTGTTCCCAGAGGTGAGATGAGATTACAGAGACTGTGGGCTAGTCAAGAGAGGAATTTTACATTGCCCTACTCCCTTTTCTAGCGATTCAAATATAACGGCCATGATCTCAAATAGTTAATCTTTCGACATCAGCGTTTTCAGAGAGCACTTCATGAAATTTTCACCACAATTGAAAATGCAATTAAATGGATTATCTAATTCAAAGTCCATCTTTAATGACCGCATACTTTCTAGATCCTTATTTCATGATAGGACAGATAAAGTTCTTGCAATGGCAGGGCTAATGCCTTCATTATTCAAGCCAGAATCAGACCAGACTCTTAGGTTCATCTCATTTTTTTTGATCAGTTCTTTTCTGTAGCTTGTTATTACTTCCTTTCACAATCGTGCTAATTTAGTTCCAGAGACGGTCTTCATATTCCTCATAGAAGAAAAGTCAAATCATACTGAGTTTGTCTAATGAATCCAAGTTCTTTTATGTAAAAGAAATAGTGTGCCTTAGTGTTAAATTTGCTCTAGTTCACCATATGATCAGCTGTTGCAAAAGTTAAGAAAAAGTTGAAAAATAAAAAGAATCCTGAATGATTCCAAAATTCACGAAACTTGCATTACCAAATCTCTACTTTTCAATATTTGCATTTTGAAATGTATTATTTCACCTGTCCATTTTGACTTCTCATTTTGTCTGTGGTGTTAATATTGGGTAGTGAAATGATAACTCAGAAAAATCACCATGGCCCTTTTCAGTATCACATATTTGGGATCTAAGTGCAGACAACTTTACTCTGTTTATTCATTTAGAAAATGAGTATGAAAAATGTATATGGCTTGAGGCATGGTTGTAAAACAAGAAGCAATCTAAAGTAAGTTCTGGTTACATAGTAGGTATTTGATAAAAAGTGATTATTTTTATTATATCATACAGATATTCTATGCTCCCACACAAACTTTACAGCTATCAGGATAACATCTCTTAGCCTCCGAGTCTTTAAGTATTATACAATTAAAATAATCTTCATTATGGACACAGATTGAATATGTTGATATTTTTCTAATCTTCCACTACTTGCATGCATAATGGTGTTTACCTACTTTTATAGAGTATCTAACCTATATCTGATGTTAGATGTATGTAATCCTGCAATGTCTTCATGAAACACTTACGAGGCCTGACATTCAACTCTCTATACAATTAGTTAAAACAAGAAGAACCTCTATCTCCTGGCAACTTGAACACCAAACATTGATACACACCAAGTTGTTAAGAGATCAAAATAAACCATTCAGCAACTTTGTTCAATGTTATCATTACTTTGCATAAAACAGAAGCTTTTGCAGAGCCAGAGGAATAATTTCTAGACCTACCTATGAGTGGAAACCCTGGAAACCACGACACAGAAAAGATGAAGTGAGCAAAGTGGAAATTCTGAGCCATCCTGTTACACTGATGGCAGAAAGAGTAATAAACCTGTGGGTGGTATAGAACAAGTAGATGCTAAATGAAAGTGTTTGAATAAATAATGCCTAGGGATCAAGGGAACACTGGTGTGTATGGTATGATACTGTGAAAATAGAGCAGTTAAAGGTGACGATATTGGCATCGTGATGCCCAAGTAAGATGTAGAGAAGGACATTTGACAGTAAAGCTAACTAATGATTAGGATATAGCAATGCTGAAATGATCCAATCCAAAAAGTAACCTCGATCTAGTCCAAAAGGATATCAGTAAATTATCACTTCTTTTCTCTAAACAGAATAGTAAATATGTATCTTCTTCCTAATATTGTAATTCTCTCTAAGTAGCTCCAATAGAACGAAGAAAATGTTTATGGCTTCTTTGTTCCTTTTATTGTGAAATTAAAACAAAAATATTGCCTGCAGATTGTTGCCTTCTATCATATGATGAAACTTCAAAGTAACAAACAGTTCTTTGAAAACTTCTTTTATATTGACATTTTAGTTGTCCTGATTAATGTGGTGATGAAACATAACAATCCAATAACCGAAAGTATTCTAGAATGCCAAATATCTTCAATCTTGGAATTTTCAACATTCCAGAAGTAATGTCCTTTAGCAAGGAATTGATATGAAGGCACAAAACAACAGGACCTTTGAGTTTGAAAGCAATACAAGACAATCAAATCAAAATCAAAATAAAATGGTGACTTTTAGAATGTAGATGATATTCAGAAAGTATTACAGGGGAACCCTTTTCACACTGTTGATAGAAATTATACAAGTGAAATCACTATGGAAAACAGCATGAAAGAATCCTCCAGAAGTTAAGAAACATGCTGGAAGATCCACTTGTCTCCTGCTATGTACCTATTCCAACAATACTAAAGTAGTAACTTAGAGAGAGATGCACATCCCGTCTTTACATTACACCATAACTCACAATAGTTGGAAAATTTAGTCACAAAACAACAGTAAAGGGAAGAGGAGAGGCAGATCGAAAAAAGAAATATGCTGATTCATCTATGGCATGTCATTCTATTTTTAATTTTTTAATTTAAGTCATTGTGATTTACAAAGTTATTCATAGTTGGTTTTAGACATAAAATATTTGAGTTAATCACACCACTAGTGTCAACCTTCCTCCACCAATATCCCCAGAGTCCATCCCAGGTCTCCCACCTCAGTCTGCTATTATGACAGGCACCTTTTTAAATTTGTTGAAGTGTCTTAGTGTCATGACTACATGATTTCACTCATCTATTTTAAAAGAATGCAGTCTTTTTTTTGGGGCGGGGGGTCACACCCGGCAGTGCTCAGGGGTTACTCCTGGCTCCATGCTCAGAAATTGCTCCTGGCAGACACGGGGGACCATATGGGGCACCGGGATTCAAACTGATGACCTTTTGCATGAAAGGCAAACGCCTTCCCTCCATGCTATCTCCCGGGCCCCAAAAGAATGCAGTCTTGTGCCTTAAAATCACATAGAATCTAAAGAGCTGGTGTGTAGGGGAGTTTTGATGGGAGAAACCATGGAAGATTTACTCCAACCAATATCTCAACTTTCCTAGATGACAAAGACTGGCTTGGTTAGCTTGAATAGAATATCGTCTCTTCATACAGTACGAATAGGAATAAGCGACTAGGGGCTCAGCTTATTATAAGCTGTAAGCTCGCCAACATTTCAGTGTCAGTTCTCTTACAGAGGCACAAGAAAATCTATTCTCAGTCCTGTCTTTTCCTCGCTCAACTGAGACTTTTCATGGCCTTCTCAGCGACGCTCCATACATCACAGTACATGCTGGTATCAGCAGCTCTTCTTTTTCAAGCACGGTGTCCCTGAGCTTGCAGAAGCAATACCGCATCTAGATCGAATCTAGAAAGAAAACCTTTAATCCTCTTGTAGGGCTTCTCTGATAACAGAAACCTTTGTTTCAAAATTTCTCTATCTCCATGAAGACTTTTTTTTTTGTTTTAGGTACAGCTATGAAATATGAAGTCTGACACCTCATATCAGAGGGATCTTGGGCAGAGATAAAAACCACAAAGTTATCTCTGTGCCCAAATAAATGAGCTTGTGTGTTTGAGAGAGATGCATGAATGATCACAACTATACATATCTCCTAATTCATGGGTTTCATGCAAAGCATCTACATTTGGTACAACAGAGTAAAGGAAGTAATTTTGATTAGTTTTGATTAAACGTGGCACTTGTCTATAGTGCTATCATTTTTTGCAACATCAGTTAGAAGACGTCTAAACTTGTTCTTACCTAATATGATTCTGAATTCAACTTTAAGGCTTATGCTATATAAAAATCAAAATAGCATATTGCCAAAGCAATAATGAATGTTTTCTTACATCCCAATTTTCAACTTAACATAGTGATAGTACACAGATAAAGGTCAGAAATAATGTTGGGATTAACAAAGGGTTGGCCTCATCTTGAAACTTAGATGAATACTCTGTTTTCTATGTGCCTGATAATTATGTGTTAATTGAAATGCATTAATGCTTTCACATACTAAAATAGGTTTTCATTACAAATGTTTTCTCAGCAGAATTTTTAAAAGCAAAATATAAAACATTTCTTTTTTTTTCTATCTTTTTTTTTTTTTTTTTTTTTGGTTTTTGGGTCACACCCGGCAGCGCTCAGGGGTTCTCCTGGCTCCATGCTCAGAAATTGCTCCTGGCAGGCACGGGGGATCATATGGGGCACCGGGATTTGAACCGATGACCTTTTGCATGAAAGGCAAATGCCTTACCTCCATGCTATCTCCGGGCCCCAAAACATTTCAAGATTATTTCTCACATTTTACATACTGTACTGACATACATTTCCTGAAATGAAGAGTAAATAACTATGCAGTTTTCTCCAGTTGAAACCTTTTAAGACAATGGTTGTACATTTAAGTGTACAGAGAATAAAATGGAATATTGGGAATTAACTATTTATTACATGTTACATATTTATATTTGTTATGTATTATATATTAGGTTCTAAATAAAATTAAGTCTATCCTTACATGTAAATTTACCCAGGTGGGAAAATAAGTCTTTGAAAGGTCCATTAAATGAAAATCCAATAAAAAAATTATCTAGTCCTTGTCTAGTTTTATTTAATGTTTAACAATTTAGTTTGTTTTATGAAACATATCTTTTTTTCTTGGTTTTTGGGCCACATCCAATGATGCTCAGGAGTTACTCCTGGCTATGTGCTCAGAAGTCACTCCTGGTTGGGGACCATATGGGATGTGGGGAGATAGAACCACAGTCTGTCCTAGGTTAGGGTGCGTAAGGCAAATGCCCTACCACTTGTGCCACCTCTCTGGCCCCATGAACTGTATCTTGATTCCACATGTTCTTTATCTGTACTTACATCTAGGTGACTTACCAAGTCCCCTGGCTTCCAGTACCATCAGAGTTTGTGACTACCTTAACTAATGCCCCCCAATTCTACTCTGACAACTAGCAGATACCTGTTAGCTTTTAACCTGGGATTCTCTAATGATCTTTGCATTAAGTTTGGGAAGAAATGAGGGGAGGAATTGGGATCAACAAGTATAGACTATGCTCCTTAGAGGCAGTAGAGAGACAAAAAGGGATGAATAGCAGCAGGAAGGGGAAAAGAAAGGTTTTCAAAAGAAGTGGTTGTTTTTTTTTTTTCAATAAAAGTAATAGTAGTTTTTATGTTATAATGAATGTTATCAAGACCAAAAATATGGAGGGAAAAAAAAGAGAGTAAGTCATTGACATTTTTCTTTAGAAAAAGGCGAATGTAGGGGCCAGAGCAATGGTGAAACATTAGGGCGTTTGCCTTGCATGCAGTTGACCTAGGACAGACCACGGTTCAATCTCCCAGAGTCCCATATGGTCCCTCAAGCCGGAAGCGATTTCTGAGCACATAGCCAGAAATAACCCCTGAGTGTCACTGGGTGTGGCCCTAAAATAATCTAATAAAAAAGAAAATTAAAAAGAAAAAGAAAAGAAAATGGGAGGGGGTGTATTGTATAGCCAAAAAGAAATTTTTTTCGCTGCTGAGAAACACAAATTGCTTCCCCAGTAATAGACAGAAATATGGAATCTTTGAATATATATTTTCATTGATAAAGACATTTTTTATTGACAGTTTTTGAAAAATTGTCCCAGCCCTGTTTTCTGAAAATTTTATCAAAAATGTTGAAATCAAGGACATTGACTAGAAGTGAGGTTGAAGGAGGAGGAGTAAGTAATTTGGGGACAAGAAGGAAAAAAAAATGACATGGGAGAATATGAGAATGATTAACGAGCAACTGGGAATAAAATTACCGAGACAGCATAAATGACTCTCTTGGGTTTAAATTCAAAATGATAAATTAAAAATGAGTCCAGAAAACATGGTTGAATTCATTGCTGAACAACTACTAATTGTCAAAAAAAAAAAAAGTCTGTTGAGTCAAATTCGACTTCACCTACTTTCCCTTCTTCTGTTCTGTGCAGATACACAGAAAATGTTGAATTCACTCTTCTCATTTTAGCCCAGAAAGAAACTGCAAGTTATTATGAAGGACTATTCCTTGATGATTCTTTTAGAAACAACACATACTTCGCCTTAGAACTTTACTTCCTCTTGGCTGAGTCTCACTATTAAAGTATGAGGGGTAGAACTCTCTATCTTCACAATCTCATTAATATTATGCAAATATTATGTGCTCTGTCTCACCCGGAGCTACCAGAGATCACTATTTGGGCAAACTAAATCCTAAATGTGCAAAATAGGAAATGGCTTTATAAATAATGACCTTATTCTCTATCACTATTGACTTGGATTTGAAGAAGCTATTCTAACAAATTGAAATCATTAATACTTATGAGGCAGCAGTAGATGTCTTTAATATTCTACCAGTGTTTCAAAGGCTCAGTCCAGACCCCAGTTTAGCAGAATTTATAATTTCACTGCTCTGAAACTCAGTGCCCTTACTTCTATAAGGACTAGAACCAGATATCCCCTTTACTTTCCTCAATTTTATGTTTCAGCCCTTTCTGCCTGGTCAATACTTGCTCCCAGGAAATTTCAAATAGAAAGGATGGTTTGTTTTTGCATCTTAGAGATGTAAAACTGTCTCTTCACTGATAGCTTTGCTATATCGAATATGGCAGTTTGTAAAAAAAATACTGGCCGAACCTGAATCTCTCTTGAAGTGGCATTATCAATAGTTAGAAACTTTATCACATGTTGCTGAAAAGCATGACTAAAGGTTTGCAGAAATTGTAGTTTTGTTCCAAAAAATTCTTTCGTAGCATCAGCATCATCTATAAACCCAAGAAAAGGAAGATATTTATAAATAAACTTCGATAGAAACTTCCATTAATTTTGTATCATATTATATTGTTATTCCTCCAGGATGTATTTCTATAAGCTAATGATGCATATGAGGAGACACCTGCCTTTTTTAAATTGCAAAATAAATTGGAAATACATGAAGGAATCACAACACCTTGTACATAAAAAGAGGAAAGCTGTATCTGATGTGTAACAAAATATAGAAAAAATTTATCTTGTCATCCCATATAAAATGTCTCATCCTATAGGTCTGGTATAGGCATAAGAATTTAGTTGAGAGGTAAATTAGGTAGAAGTTACAGCATCATTCAGATGTATGTACAAAAGTTTAAATTTGGAATAAATCATTTTCTTGAATCTTATGACAATGGTGTTCCTTGAAATTTTTTTAGCCTTTCAGGCTATGAATATTGATCTAAGAAGTTATATCTGATAAATAGAATACATTGAATGAAACATAATATTGGCATCGTTTACAAGTGATCTTCATGTTCACTAATATATAGAAGGTATGTTAAGATGACTTCATAAGTATATTCAAATACACACAGAGTGATATATATGTGCACATAGGTATACATATAACATTACACAGTTTGGGGGGAAAACATTTTCATTGGATCACTAAGAATGAGACAAAGGGTCTCAGTAATTTATTTTCATTTTTTCTTCTCCAGTTTTTTTTATTTTTCTGTATGATTTCAAAGTGGTACCTTGTTCAAAAAGGAAGTTCGCTAGCTTGGATTGAGCACATCCCAGTCCAAACTTAATCCTGTAATGGAGAAGGTGAGCTAAGATAAAATTTTATATGCTCATTGGATCATAAGCTCCTTACTAAAGTTTAAGACTCAGACACATTTAAATTACATTGGACACAGACTACAAGTGGAATAGCTATACTAGACCAGCTGGCTTTACACTCAAATCCTAAAGTTCAACATTATAAGTATAAATCTTAAAAATATGGGCCAAAGAGTTAGTACAGCAGGTAGGACATTTGCCTTGCATGTGGCAGACGGGGGTTCAAGCCTCAGCATCTCATATGGTCCCCTGAGCACTGCTATGAGTAATTCCTGAATGCAGAGCCAGGGGTAATCCCTGAACACCACCAGATATCTCTGAACACCACCACCCCCAAACAAACAAAAAATACATTTTGCATGTACATATGTGCATATGTTTTCATGTTACTTGTCGTTCACTATTCCTTTTCCATTAGCTGTTTCCATATGAATGAATGCTAATATTGTAGATGAAACAAGTGATGTTATAAATATGCATTAATGTATGTATCTTATCTATGATATAAGCACTGTCCTTCAATTTGCCTGTGTCTATCATATATCATTCTATCTTGCATGTTAATGTATATGCAATCCAAATTATAATATCTGATTTCCCTATTACTTTGACCTACTTGTGTTATCTTTGATTTCAGAAAAGGAAAGTTTTAGAAGCACTACGGAATTGTTGAAAGCAAGGACTTTGAAAAAAATCTCTATTTCAAAACTTTTTATCACAGGAGCCTTTTTTTTTAATGGCTATTTGGTCATTGTCTACTTTATATATAGCTTCTTGCACGTCTTAAGATTTTTCAAGCAAAGTTTGTGCAAAATATGTAACCCCATCTTTCCCATCTATTTATACTTGTGAGGCATAAGTCCAAGGACCAAGCTTGTGGTCTAGAGGATAGTTCTAAGAAATTCACTTTACAACATGTCCTTCACGATTCATCAATATCTGTAAAATAAAAGTTTAAAATGTTGAATTATATTGGATTGTAGCATGTTTCTCACCAAATAATCCATGTATGTCTCTTTAATCTTCCATCCAGTTCAAAACCTAGACAACATAGCCTTTCAAAATTGAAATTATATTATGAAACACCATTGAGTGAGAAATGCAGACTTCCTTGCATTTTTGAATGAATATGCGTGATCCACTGCAAAGCCAAGTGACCTGTTCTGTTGTCACCAATCTCACCTCTCATCTCCTCCTTATCCTGTCATATTGACATTTTCTAACTCCATCCAGCAGGGCACAGTCTCAAACACACACACACACACACACACACACACACACACACACACACACACACACACAAAGACTGTCCAAGCAGTGCACCCATGAGAGAACTCCCAAAACTGGTAATTTATTCAATACAACTTCTCACCCCTCTCTCACCAGATGAGCCATTGTTCAAGTTGAAGGGACATTAAAGGCATTGTGGAAACACATCAAAATTCAATGAGTACATGGAGAGGATATTTCACACAGTCCATCAGCAGGTACTCTTCAAAAATAAAGTTGTGACAATTTGGGACCAAACTCAGAGGTGCTCAGAGATTAGTTCTGGCTATACTTTTGTTTGTTTGTTTGTTTTTTTGTTTTTTGGGTCACACCCGGCAGCGCTCAGGGATTACTCCTGGCTCCATGCCCAGAAATTGCTCCTGGCAGGCACGGGGGACCATATGGGGCACCGGAATTCGAACCGATGACATTTTTCATGAAAGGCAAACGCCTTACCTCCATGCTATCTCCCGGGCCCCTATACATTTAAGAATCACTCCTCGTAGACTCCAAAGATGGCATGGGATGCCTGCTATGCTATTGCTCCAGCCCCACCTATTTTTATTTTAAAATTTGTTTTTTGTCTTCGACATCTAAGAGACCCTAAACTGTTTATGCTACTCTTTCCTGGGTGCACTTATGCTTCCCCAGTAATCTGTTTTATTCTCTCCTGGATGTATTTTTGCTTGCCTGGGTTATATTCTAAAAGATCTTCACCATTTTGTCCAGAAGACTACCCCAACCTTGGGATTATTTATTGTAGGGGATTGATTTCCCCTTTCTTCTTATTCAAGTTGAAATGGCTTTCTTATAGGGATTTTGAGTATTTCAGGGTGATTGACCCAAATTAAATAAACAAAAACGAAAAATTGGGGGCTGGAGCAATAGGTCAGCAGGAGGGCTCTTGCCTTGCACAGAACTGATCTGAGTTCAATCCCCAGCATCCCATATGGTCATTGTTGCACAGTAAGGAGTGACTACTGAGTATTATCAGATATACTATAAAAACCAAAGTAAAAATTTTAAAAAATTATCTTAATTCTCATCTTCTTACTTTGACTAAATTGAATTTTTAGAATTTATCTGTTTCACAGAAGTTTTAAAATATATTAATATAGAATTATTCACACTTAATTTGTATTGTATACTTATGAAGAAAAAGAGTTACAGCTCTCAAAACATTTTTGACTTATGTATTTATAATTTTGTTAAATTTAGGTTTATCTTACATCACCTCTATGTGTATGGGTACCACCATCTCCACAATAATTTCTTTTTAAAAAGATCTCTTTTGCATGTTGAATATAAAGATACACAGTAAGGGAACAGCAGTGGCCAAAGTAATCAGAACTGTAGATTTTGTATGTAGGAAAAGTATAGTTAGCAGTATTATAAATAGTTGAACTTTAATAAAAATATCAAAACTTCATACTTCCACTAAAATTGCCTTCAACAGATCTTTTGCCTCCACAACCAGAGTGTGATAATAAAAGAACAGTTTTCTATCATGTGTGTATGTTTCTAAGGCCAAATTAAAGGCTCTTACACAAAGAAAACAGACTTCACAGCACTTTAAGTGAGCTTAAATCTGATCATAATTAGTTATAGAATATACTGAATAGAACTTTACCACTTTCAGCTGGTAGTGAATAGAATCCACTGATCTATTTCTGGATTGGTCATCATACTAAAAGCCTTTAATGGTAGACTGTGATAAGACTCAATAGGAATAGAAGCTTAGGGGTATTTAAGATATTTCAGGGGACCCGGGAGATAGCATGGAGGTAAGGTGTTTGCCTTTCATGCAAAAGGTCATCGGTTCGAATCCCGGTGCCCCATATGGTCCCCCGTGCCTGCCAGGAGCAATTTCTGAGCATGGAGTCAGGAGTGACCCCTGAGCACTGCCGGGTATGACCCAAAAAACAAAAAAAAAAAAAAAAAAGATATTTCAGGACTTATGCAAAATTAGTTAGTACACAGATTTTTATCGTACTGGAGTCTATCAGAACTTGATTTTCTAAACTTCCCAAAGTCTTTAAATTTCCAAAGAACTGCAAAGTAAGTACATCATATTTATGTCATTAAATGCTGACCAGTTGTACACTTCCATTCTTCTGGTGTCAAACATGCCATAAATCTTAGATCAAGGAATGTGTTGAGCCCATCCTTTATAATTCTCTACTAAACTCATTTTTTCCTATTTCAGTAACATTACCTTATATACAGTTAAAACTTTACATTACTTACAGTTAAAACTAAGTATGGGTAAAATTGCTCTCTAACCTAGGAATCGTGAGTCTCATGAGACATAATACCATGGAACATATCTCCTCAGGATTAACTTGTGTTGCAGGGCATAGTCAGAGGAGAGCTCACAAAAATGGAGAGCAGGCTCTGTGGGAGGCCTGATTTCATCCCATCTCCAGCTGATACCCTGAGCTTTTCTGAGTTGGGAATAGATTCTGACCACTTTTGGGTGAAGGGGTGGCCACAAATTATTTTGTTCAGCCACTGTGAGTTACAATACTATTAGTGATAAGATTTCATGCATATGCATAGCCCAAAATGCCTTACCCTCAACTACCCCACCTTATCCAATCTTCCATTTTTTAGTAATTCTAAGACTATGTTGTCTTTAGCCCTTTGTTATTCCTTTATAATGTTTTTTAATATTCTCTATATCAGAGATTTATGTGGGATGTAAAGTGTCCCCCGTGCCTACCAGGAGCAACTTCTGAGAGAATAGCCAGGAGTAACCCCTGAGCGTCACCGGGTGTGGCCCAAAAACCAAAAAAAAAAAAGTGTTATAACTTGTAAAAATATTTATCTCTATATGTACATAAATATGTAGACATATATTTCTATAGAGAATGTAGTGGATAAATAGATGGATGATAGATAGAAAGATAGATAATAGATAAACCTGCACTAGGTCATCAATTGACCATGCAAAGGAAGAAATTCTGATATATTTTATAACTTGAGTGAATGTGGAGAACATTATGCTAAGAGATATAAATGATTCACAGAAAGACAAACATAGCTTTATTGATTCCATTTGTATGAGGGATCAAAAATATTCAAACAGACAAGACAATGATGGTTGTCATGATAGTTGCCAATAAACAAGCTTAAATTTTTAATTACCCAAGGAGAGTAATTCTAGAGACTTGTCATATAGCATTGCCTAAATTGTCTACATTTAACACAGAATGTTGAGAAGTTAGTTAAATGTTATTTTTGCAACAATCACAAAATATAAATATAGATGCTGGAGTGGTGACACAAGCAGCAGAACATTTGCCTTGCATGCGCTGACCTAGGATGGACCTGGGTTCAATCCTCTGGCGTCACATATGGTCCCCCAAGCCAGGAGCGATGTCTGAGCACACAACCAGGAGTAACCCCTGAGTGTCACCAGGTGTAGCCAAAATCCTTCCCCAAAAATATAAAGATAATTCATAATCCTATTTGAACTAATATATATCCCAACTAGCATATTAAATGACAAATTACATGAGATAGGTTTGCCCACAGTGATAGTAAATTAGAAATAACATCATCTTAATTTTTCTCAACTTTTAAAATAGCACTTTTTAAATTAGTATCACAAATATAAGAATTATTATGCAAAGAAAAAACATATCTAGTGGGTCAGATAAAAATTTTTGAATCAGACTTATTAGTCATAATTTGAAAACACTAGGAGAAATGAAAACTAAACATTGCTTTATCATTGGAAAAATATGTAGTTCTAGTTGAGAAATACCTCAAATCAACACAGAAAGAACATAATATTGAACAGGAACCTGGTATATTTTTTAATGCAAAGTAAACTGAATTTCTCACCTCACAAATAAACTATTAGTTTAAAACTCCTAGCATTAGATAAATGTTCAAATGAGAAATAATTGTGAATATTCATTTGAAAATAAAGACAGAATATAAGCAGGTGGGATTTAATTAATCAAACTGGAATATAGCCAGACTCCTCAGCCAACATCCCTGCTATTTAATAGATAACATTGTTCCTGCCCTACTAAACCCAATGTCAGGAACAGAGAACATTCTTTCTTCCCTTCCTCATTGGTAAATATCCAACACTAAATCCAAAATTAAGCACATTTCATTTTTTGTCTGTTTTTTTTTAAAAAATATATTTAAACAGTGTGGTTTACAAGGTTCTTCATAATACAGTTGTGTGTTTGTTCATAGTTACAAAGTTGTTCATGATTGAATTTCAATCATACAATGTCCAATACCCTTCTCCAGTGCACATTTCCTGTCACGTATGTCCCCCACTGATTCTCTTTTCAGAAAATAGAAAGGTATAGCCATTCTTCTCTATTATGTGATTACCATTAGATTTGTCAGTAATAACATTATTCTTGAAATTTCAAGTCATGCCATTTAGTGTTTAGTGCCAACTACAGAAGACAACTCTTGTTTTGTCCAACTGGTTCTGGATTCTTGTCATCAAGCTCCATCCTAGTGTCTAAGGAACTGCCTCTCCTGGGGTCCTTTAAATATTAAAGAAGAAAAAGTAATATACAAATAAAGGAAGCACTGTAAATGGATTGTTTCTCGAGTCATTTCAAGTGACTGGGAATCATTACTGGTAGGAAAATTGAGAAAGTGTGGGTCCAAGGAAGTGACTGGCAATAGTCTTTCCTCACTGGAAGCTGTTCTAGCAGGAATCTATAGACCCAAAGCATCCACTGAGATGTGCTGCAGGTCTTTATGGGAAAAACACACAGCACATCAAAGTCTCAGTGTGGTTTCACATAAATTGGTCCTAGCAAACCCCACTCGAATCAACCAAAGGGCACTAGAAAGAAAGCAAATGTGATGTGTTTCTCTAACAGCTTTTTCTACATTTAAGCAAATTGGACTGAGATTTTTGATAGATTCCTACAGTTTTTGTATGACTTACAATGTAGAAAAGCAGAGCACAAATCTCTTCATGAGTAAGCAGTTACCCTAAAATCTTCAACAACAACAACAACAACAACAAAATCTAGCATTTGTAAGTAGATAGGTATTTTAGGAATTAGCAAGTACTCATGGATTATCTATTTTGTAATAAGAGATTATCACGAGTAAATACATAATTCCTACAGGATGTTAGGAAGTAAGTCATCAATAATGTGAAAAGAGTCCAAATTGCTTGCAGTAGGCATCCTTTATTTATATATAATGACCTTATATTTATGATATGAGTGAAATAGCCATTTAATAAATGAGCATTCCACATCTTTTTTTTTTTACAGTGAGAATACAGATTATAGCTGTGAGTGGGAACTTGTCCATATGCTATTAATATTCTAGTGCAGCTCAAGCTAATATACTTACATGAGGGACATAAATGTGAGCTGCATATGTAATTTTTTGTTTCCATTAAAAAATATCGTTACTAACCCAGGCTACAATTATTTTTTGCATATAAAAACTTTAAACATGTCATGAAAAATTCTGCATTCTTTCACTAAGAATTTAAAAATTACTGTGCATTTTATCTTTTTTTGTATCCTCAATTTAAATTTGCTGCGTTTCAAAAAATCTTCTCATTACATATAGCTGGTAGTTACCGTATTGGGCAATACAATAATAAGATTTATGACCCACTGAAGGTCATATACAAAATTATGGGAGATAAATCACCATGTTTATCTTTATTATATCAATTAGGTCCACATAACAAAGGAATTGCTCTTGTCTAATACTCATTTGAATGCATAAAACAATGTATTTTCATGTCTTATTCTTTTGTGTCTTGGTCTGACTAGTTGAGGAATAATCTTCCGCAAGATAAAAAAAAAATCATCCTGGCTGAATTCTTCCAAAGGTCCAATTGGAATGGGTAAAGATATTGGCTGCTTTGCTCATATCTGGAGCTTCAGCTGAGACAGTAAGAACAATTTAATTTTTTGGGGGGGGGCACACCCAGTGATACTCAGGGATTACTCCTAGCTATGATCTCAGAAAATGCCCCTGGCTTGGGGGATCATATGGGAAGCCAGGGGATTGAACTTCGGTCCATTTTGAATCAGCTGCATGCAAAGCAAATGCCTTACTACTGCGCCATCGCTCCAGTCCCGAACAATTGGAATTTTGATGAATGTTTGATCACTTTCTCTGTAGCTTTCTGAGTAGCTTTCTTTGGGCTACTTTGTGATTCCTAGGGCTTCCCAATTTTAGGGTGACTGATAAGTTAGAAAGTGACAGTTTTCCCCCAAGAAAACATCTCAAGAATGCCAGGTGAATATGGAAGGCAATGGCTGTGCCAGGAAGTTATTACTATAGCATGTTACTGCTATTTTAGTTGAGTCTCAAGATCAGCTTAACCCTACAGTAGGATATACCTAAAAGGGAGCAAAAGTCCTTAGAATCTTTCTTTTCAGATTAGTTTTCATAACAAATAATAGGGAAAGAATTTAAACAGTCAGGCACAAGAAATAGTAATTTGGGTGTTGGGGTACTTGCCTTACATATTTTAGAACCTGGTCCCATCCACAACTTCCCATGTGGTCCCCTAAGCCCCCTCAGTAGTAGTTCCTGATCACAGAGCCAGACATAATCCCCAAGCATGTTAGGATTGGCCCCCAAAACAACAGAATAATAATAAATTTAATAAGTATTTTATTTTAATATCTTACATATATGTGCATCCCCCAATGCATAGTATTTTATCTGCAACAAAAAAGAGCCAGTGAAAACTACACCACTGCCAGTTTTTACTGTGTCTGCATTTTAAGGCTCCTTCTTTGTGAGATCAACATTAACAAGAACTCCTAACTCCTCAAAGGATTCAAATTTCCACATGATGCACCGCAGAGAAGAGAATGATTTCCTTTTATTTGGAATGAAGAGTTGGAAGTTGGGTATGGTTGTTCTTGGATTATCCCCCATTGGTTAGTGGAATATGATCAAATATGTGCTTTACAGATAAATAGGGATTGGGTAATCATCCCAAATCCTAATTAGGAAGCTTGCAAGACCCTCCTAGAGAATGTTGGTCAGACTGGTGAGTTGATAAATTCGAGGGCCTGAAGAGGCATGTATGTCAATGCTACTCATGCTTGGCAGTGCTGGGGATTCGTTGATTATCCCGAGTCTCTAGGACCATACCACAAGGGACCATGTAGTTTTAGGAATCAATTTGAGGCTGATCACCTGCAAAGCATGCTTCTTCACCAGCCCTGACTCCTCTCCAGTCCCAATGTGAATAATTGAAAAGTCCAAAGAGAAATCTCAACAATGATTCATCCTATTGATAAGAACATTGGATATACACTGACAGAAACTTAAGTCTCTGTGCTCATAAATAAGCTTATACTAGCAGAAATGGTGCCCCATGGAGCACAAGCCCCCTTGACCAGTGATCTCATGTGTCTTGAAGACTTTGTAACCATCAAACAAGGCTGGAGAGATGCAGTCATGCACTGAGCATAAGTAAATGTGTCCCAAGTCTATCATGTAAGCTGGCATGTGAATTTTCTTTCAAGCCACAGGTCTCTGTTGCCTGAAGTCACTCACGTGTCAGAGAATATTTCTGTTCATTGTAGAGTAAATTGGAAGAAATTATGGCCATGCCAATTTCTTCTAAATAATAGCTAAAATAATAATTTTATTATTATTTTAAGTGATTTAAAAAATCACTTAAAAGACACCCAATTTTTAGTAATTATGACTTTAAAGTACACTTATAAGTAATACAGGTGTACTCTGAGAACTTTTATAAGTAAAAGTGATATTATTCAATGAACACAAACTTTAACATTCTATTTATTAGTTAGAGCAAGAAGAAAATATGACTATGACCCCAAAACCCATTTTCGCTTATAATTATATGATGATAATATATATAATCATATAAATTATATAATGAAAACATAAAATGATATATCATGTTTCTATCATTACATATTGATATTATGCATGTGTGCATGAATATACATCAAAAGAACCCTATGTATTCTTTTGAATATTCCAGGCTAATTTCCATCTGACTTGTATTGTCTTTCTCTTTACTACTTATGCTTTTCATGACTTTCAGAAGAACATCAGCTACCAAAGAGAAATCAGAACCTGGAGAACCTTCACAGAACTTCTGATTTCATGTGCCTAATGGTTAGTACATAGAATTACACTATCTTTTGCACAGGTAAGTTCTGATCATTCAGAACAACACTATACTCTGGATATTGACTCTTCCTCCTGATGGCACTGAAAATCATTGAATTTGTATTTCTACCACACTAAATACAGTGTATATACATAGTGAAACTTGAATAAATGATGAAAATTATTATTATTTAGATATTATAATCATGTATTCAACAAGGAGTGGATTTCTTTCAGTCTAACTCAATTGACTTACTACAGGAGTACAGTGTACTTGCCTTCTTACAATGTTGTCCTTAAACAATATCCCGACATTATCTTATCTAAATATCCTAAATAAGCAAAAATGAAATCTCATACACTTTCATCATGGAAAGTGTTAAAAAAAAAAAAAAGAGCCGGGAAGTGGCACTGGAGGTAAGGTGCCTGCCTTGCCTGCGCTTGCCTAGGACGGACCGCGGTTTGATCCCCCGGTTTCCCATATGGTCCCCCAAGCTAGGAGCGACTTCTGAGCACATAGCCAGGAGTAACCCCTGAGTGTCACTGGGTATGGCCCAAAAACCAAAAAAAAAAAGAATCACTATTGTTTAAAAATGAGCTTCCTACCTAAGGTCCACTAGCTATACTTCTTTTTTCTTTTTTCTTTTTTTTTCTGGACTGCACCCAGTGGTGCTCAGAGGTTACTCGTGACTCTGCACTCTCTGGAAATTACTCCTGACAAACTCAGGGACTATATACAATGGTGGAAATCGAACCTAGGTCTGTCCCAGATCTGTTGTATGCGAGGCAAATGCCCTACTGCTATGCTATCTTTCCAGTCCCTGGCTGCTATAGTTCTCAAAAACAAAATGTGTCTTTGAAAATTTTAGCTATTTATTTTTATTTGATATCCTTCTTTCCCACAATAGAGAACTCTGTAATCAGTTACATTGCGGGGTTTAACCTATGGATGGATGACATGGAAAAGCAGAGTTAATGACTTTTCAACTGGCCAAATGATATCCCTCGGGGGGTGAAATGTAATCCTCAGACTTGGTAATTTCCAGTAGTCACTGCCCACTTGCTCTGAGGGAGCTGAGATTCCTAGAACTGAGCCAATAAGCTACTCAAGACCATCACTTAGGCTTCAAATAAAAGGCTGATGCAAGCCATTTCTCTCTCTCTCTTTCTCTTTCTCTCTCTCTCTTCCAAATACTACTGATCTTCCTATTTCCATGGTAACCAACCCCTGTTGGCACGATCAAGAAAAAAAAACCTGATTTGGGATTTTAATTAATTGCTTAGAAATGGAAATGTAACAGGGGTTGGCAGTTCAACTAAGCCCATTTTGCAAAGTGAATAAAAATCGAGTTCTAAAATACTTGAGATTGTTTCAGTGGCTGTAGAAAGCACATCTCTTGCTAGACACCTTAATTTATTCCATTCTCCCAAATAAATCTGCCACATGTCCTAAGCCATTTTGTCAACACAAATCATTTTGGCAAATACTTTAATCCCTCTTCTAAACAAAATGCATTGTAATTTTAAAAATCTAACCCATCAGTGTGAACCCACTGGGTTCCATCTGAAAGTGCTTCTGAGATATTAGCAGATCAAGTTTAAGGAGCTGTCATCTCCTGTTTGTAAAGCGAAGCCTCTATTCTTGTTGATTGTGCGGGGCGCATTCCTAGAATTTCAACCACCAGAGTTGGGGGCTCCTGCTTACAGTTTGTAGAAAGGAAAAATTTCAAGTTTCTTCTTTGTAGAGATTAACCACGGGCTTCTGCATTTTGGTTTCTCTATTTACTTTCTTGCCTGAAATGAGTTTTCTCAGAGACTTAAACTACCCATCTGTAAAATGGACAGCCAAGACTAAGATTGGGGTGGAGATGTCTCCTACAATCACAGCAATCACTCCTACAATGATGCCAAAGAAATAAGGATTCAATCCTATTATTTAAGTAACTTACACTGATAAATAGTATTTGTTGAAGATTGAGTGCTCTTTCAAATAAGTGTAGCAACTGTCAAAGTATTTTATTAATATGTATAGCTAAACACATATTAACATGTTTTAAAATCTATATCAAATATTTATCCATGATAGTTTAATATGTTTTAAACTACTTGTAAGCATTCCAATTGGTAGTAACTGTTCTCGGATGTTAGGAAAGAACATCAGTAAGTAGTTAGGTAGTCAGTTTTCCTACCTATTGCTCTTAAAATTAGATCACACTGGGTACAAACTCAGACAGAATGAGGCAATGTAAGGGTCAAAATACATAACAAAAAAGACACTGGGTGCTCACCAGTTAAAGAATGGGCCTCCCTGAGTTGCATCCTAACGGTTCACAAATACAACAGCCAATTAAACCAAGAAGAAAGACAGTACTATGTATAAATTCAATATACTAATCATAACTCCAGCATAGATTCCATCCTGGAGTTTCTCCTTTAGAGTTGACTTCACTCTTAGCATGCATTTGATGAGCTCAGAGCTCAAGGAAATAGATCTACTGGACATTCCCACATTTTATACTTGTACATTTTATATTTATAGCCTTTGTTATTGTTTGCCTAACATGGTTCTCTCCTGCTAAAATATCTCCACCAAGATAGTGAAAATACTATCTCATTCATTTTTACCTCCTGAATATAGGACCTGAAAGAGAAAACACGTCAAATAAACTTGTGTATAAAATTGAAGTAGACTAATTAGCCAGTCTCTAAAATTTAGATTCCAACAGGTTTGGCTGTGATTGGGTAGCATCATACTGGCAGATACATGTCTCTAACTCCATTTCTAGGATAGATGTACTTGCATAAGAATGACTTAAAATAATTAACAATGCATTTATAGGTCAATGAGCATGAGACATTGGAAAATCTATTAACACTATTATAAAATTTAGCTTCACTGTTGAATTCGGAAACAATGCAGAACCAAATTCCATAATACTGCCTAAACTCCTTTTAGCTATAAAAGACATATAAAAGACTGGAAATCGGCTTGCTATTTTGATGATACCTTTAAAAAAGACCTTATTTTATAGATAAGATTATAGCAGCATCGAGCAGTCTGATTGACTTGGATAGCTAGCTACTTTGGCATCCAATCAGGCAATGGAGGAAGAGCAGAGAAGTATAATCTCCAGATCACGGGTACATTGAGGAAGGCTTAAAACTCCAAGATAATAGTGATGAAAGACCTTCTAATTTCAACTTCCTAGAAGTGTACTTATTTAATAAAAGAATATATGTTCCACAGATTGTTTACTTTTCCTGATGGAGCTTGAGGTAGAATTGACATACAATAAACTACCCATTTGGAAGCCCTATAATTTGATGTCCTTACATGTCTATGTACCCATAAAACCATCACCCAAAGGGAAATTGTGAATATATCTGTCATTTCGCAAATGTTTTCATGTCCTTCTATAAACTACCTTTCACTGCCATTTCCAGTCAATTCTTTGTGTCCCGTCCATATAGATCAGGTTGCAATGTCTGCCATACCCTCTTATTATTTGAGATCCTTTCACATTGTTTTCTGTGTCAATAACTCTTTTATTTTTCCATTGATAAATAACATTCACTATTTGGATCCACCAGAATTTGTTTAAGGTGGACATTTGAGTTTTTCTGCTTTGGGTTGTGACAACTAGAATTGCTATAAATATTTTATGTGTCGATGTTTGTGTGGACTTTAATTTTTAATTTTCGGGGGCTGGGCGGTGGCGCTGGAGGTAAGGTGCCTGCCTTGCCTGTGCTAGCCTAGGACGGACCAACTGCGGTTCGATCCCCTGGTTCCCCATATGGTCCCCCGTGCCTGCCAGGAGCGACTTCTGAGTGAATAGCCAGGAGTAACCCCTGAGCGTCACCGGGTGTGGCCCAAAAACCAAAAAAAATAAATAAATAAATTTAATTTTCATTACTTTTGGGTAGATATATAGGATCAAATTGCCAATACTCCAGTTTGAGTATCTGTTTACCATTTTTAAGGAAACAGTCCAACTACTTTCCCAAGGACTTGTACTTTTTGTCAAGTCTTCACTTTTAAAATTGCAGATCTTTGATCTTAAAAAATGTGGTTCTAAAATTGACATTGCTCATTCTTGTGCTCCTGGATCTATTCAACACCCAAATAAAATCAATATGCATTAAAATAAACTGTGTCATAAAAACTTAAAAATTTCCAATAAAAGTTTGATGGAGTATATTCAAATGGTTGTAGAATAAGAGGTTTTTTTTAAATGGTCTCATCACCATAATTCCCCCTCCCCCATGTTTTCTACATGTTTAGACATTCTCCTATATGACAGGCTCTGGGTGAATTTTGGCAACGGGGAAGCAAACATCTGAAGTCATGATTGAATTATTCGACCTAGTAAACAAATCATCTCAGAGGAGTGTCAGATGAGTTCAGCAGCAGCATGTGGACGTATAGAGGGAAGAGATGTTTTTTAAACCAATGTATGGGATTTGGATTCAGTACTTTTCAGTATGGATCCTTTATCTCTACCCATCTTAGCCAGAATTTCAAAAAAAAAAATGCTCAAACCACTCTGTAATAATAAATGGACATGGTAGGTAAGTCTGCAATTCAGAAGGGCTCGAATTGACCCTGTCCCGTTTAGACCCTAACTCTTGGTCTAATAGAAAACACAAAATGAAGACGCTTCCAGGTAAACCTGCCTCTCCCACTGAGGTGATGAGTCATTGCCCTGCAAACAGGCTCCCGGGCTTGGCAGGAGTCCAATTGATGTTGCTCATCTTCATCTTTCTCTCATTTTTTTTTTGGACTCCCTTCCAGAAAGTGAGCAATGATAATAATTAATGTCAAAAGATGGTGCGTCTTCAAAGCAAGAACTTTTGCAGAGATTGAAGATTACTTTGGAGATTGTTTTGGTAGCAAAATGAAAGAAAATTCCAGGAGACCCAGGAAGATTTTTCATGTTTCTGGGAAAGAAGCTTCTTGAGGGTAGAACTTCATGAAACAGTCTGACCCTGGAGATGAAAGAAGAGAATTCCTGGAAAGAGTGGGGTGTTAAACTCGCAGCTGCATTTTGGCACAACCTGGGTTGTAGAACTTTCCCACTCAACTCTGTGCAGACTCTGTGCAGGATCCTTCAGCAAGAGCTAAGTCGTACGTCACTTACTAGATAATGCAATTAAGCAAGAAAATAATTGGGGGAAGGGGAGAAGAATGAGATGAAAGAGATGTAAGTACATGGAAAATGTTTAGGGCTAAAACATCAATATCAATATTTTGATTTGCCATGATTTCCCTGTTTCAAAGTGTTCAAGTTAGTAAATATCTTTTCCAAATACACCTACAATTTTTTAAAGTATGATGCATCCTATAAACTAAAATAAAGGATTATCTTTGAATAAAAAATATTAATAATGAGCAAGCAGCAGGCATTAAAGAAATAGTCAAATTAGTAAGTTGATGGTTACATGAAATGAGTGAAGACATGAAAATATTTTTAAAATAAACATAGAAGCGGGCAGAAGAGGAAACTGGGTACATTAATGAAGCAAAATGTGCACTGGTGAAGGGTGTTGGATACCATGACTAAACCTCAAACACGAATAACTTTGTAATTGTACTTCATGCTGATTCAAATAAAAAGTATTTAAAAAAATAAAGAAGTTTGAAAAATATTTTCGAATTTTCTTTTTTAATTAATATATTTATTTAAACACCATGATTACAAACATGATTATGGCTGGGTTTCAGTCATGTAAAGAACACCCCTCCCCTTCACCAGTGCAACATTCCCATCACCAATGTCCCAAATCATATTCTTTCTTTTTTTTCCTTCCATCCTCTTTGCTGCTGCTGTTGCTTTTGTGATTCTCTGGGGTCATCTACTTAACTCTGGGCCTTTCACACACGTGACTTTGGTTTCATGCATTCTTGATTGCAGATTTCTACACACTTGGTGGTGGTTCAGCAAAGATTGAAGACACCAAGAATTCCATTGGCAAGTATGGGAACTCAATCAACAATGTTAGGCAGAATCATGGATCAATCTGTGGTCTGAAACCTGTCAGACAAGTGCTCTACCATTGAGACACTTCTCCAGGTCCCATGACTTTCTAACGATGCAATCTTTGTTAAGAAATATATATACACAAAGAACAAAAACAAACAGTCTTGGCACGAATGTAGGGGAAAAGGGACCTCATTCACTGCTGTGGGGAATATCAACTGGTTTGACCTTTGTGGAAAACAATAAAGATAGGTCTCAAAATAAACTAGGAATTGAGATACTCCACGATCTAGCAATTCTATATCTGGCTTCTACCCCAAGAACTCTATTTAGAATAGACATTTGCACTTCTATGTTATTGCAGCACTGTTCACAGTAGCCAAGATATAGGCACAACCAAAGTATATAAGAACAGATGACTGGACCAAGAAATTGTGGAACATAAGCACAATGTAATGCTACACTAGTCAAATACTTTTGAGTAGTGCAAATACTATTAAATAATATAGTGTAGTCAGCACCACACTATTAAAATACTAAAGCTATTAAGAAAGACATAAATTATTCTATTTGTTCCTCTTTGGATCTGGACAATATCATGCTGACAGTACACAGAATGGTCTCTCTCATATCTGGGGTATAAAGAAACATAGGGGAGGATAATTAATGGTGAAAGGCAATAAAATCTGAGAACTCGTCTATGAAGCTTACATGGCAGGGGGTGAGGGTAAGAAGTGGAAGTAGAGGAAGGAAAAATTGAATGAAAAGGAGGAGCAGACACTTTGGGGGAAAGTATAGTAACTGGAACATTTTTGTACATGAAACCCTATGATTGATAATATTATACATGGTGATGTAAAATACAATATTTTTAAATAAGTATGCTATAAATAAAATATTTTTAAATATATCTGAATAGTTCCCCAAGGATGGACCTCTTGACCATAAGCTTTTCCCTAATGTGTACATATGACTAAGTTTGACCATGCTGTGTATGTCATGTATGTCATGTGCATGCATATACATACAACATAGATACATACACACAGTTTTTCCTCAGCTCCTTTTTCCCAGCTGAACCTTTACTCAGTGCTCTTTCTCCCCTTTGATCCTCACTTACATTTAGGGTTTATTCTATTCTTTGACCTCATCCATACTTCATGGTTTGAACCTTTTCTTACCTTCTCTTTTTGTGCTCTTTTTTGTTTTTGTTTTGTTTTTCCTTCTGGAAGGGTTTCAGCCTACTCAAGATCCCTGTTTTTTACATTGTGTGTACATAGGCCTGTGTGCGAGCATAGAGCCCAATAATTTTCAGTACTGCCTATAGGCCAGACCCTATGACACATTATATAATTATTTAACTAGTTTTCCATCAAATTTGACTGAAAACTTCTTGAAAGCATAAAAGTCTTTTCTTTCTGGGTTTTCCATTAGTCCAGAGTTGTTATTATCATTATTGTTAAATTTACTGTATAAGAGTTGGGTGCTGAATCCAGAACATCACATCTACAGGGCTTCTGGTATATAACTGAATCACATTGTTGTCACTGAGAACTCTCTATTTTTTTCTTGGTACAGGAGAGTGAAGATAAATATAACTTTTGAATTTGAATTCTAAGGACTTTTTCTTTTGAAAACCACACAGTGTTTCCTAAACACAGTTTATTTGGAATGAAGAATGATTGTGATTTCTTCATTTATTTTATTTTGTCCTAACACAGATGCACATAGTGTTAGGTATCTACAACTTTAAGAAAGAGGATGGAGGTGTGTGCCTTATAAATGACCTTCAATAACCTTTATCCTATGAGAAGAGGTTTGCAATCAAGGCTTATATACCTAGATATAGGTTTCATAGGCTTTTATTTGCATCTTGACTTTTGATCCGTCATAAAAAAAAAACAGCTTGATGAAGTCAAAGTTAAGAAATGTGGCTGCTTGGTAGACTGTCAGTTGAAATCTCAGACTTTCATTCTTATTTATTGCTAGCATTCTTATTTTCTTGCTATATACTGAAGCATTTAGTATGCTATGCATTGCTGATGACCTTTCGTTTTGTTTTCAGGGCTACGCCCATCAGTGCTCAGGATTTACTCTTGACTCTGCAGTTGGGGATCATTCCTGGTGGGTCCTATGGACAAAAGATATTGAACCCTAGTCTGTTGCATGAGTCACTATACTTCCAGTTGTTCTATATCTCTGGCCCATGACTATAGGTCAGCATTAACTTTACAGTAAAATATTCCATGACATGGCTTTCAACAGTTGGTGTTATCCTCTGTTATCTTTTAATCTTCAAAAAAAAAAAAAAAGAACTTGGCTCGACCTGTACTTAATAACTACAGATTCAATATACTCCTACGGGATATAAATGTATTAGTCTCCCTGAGAAAGATGAAACTAATTTAAGAACTTCCCACCTATTGAGACCAGTTCACAGAAATTTACCAGCTGTTTCTTCAGGTGAGATAGGATCTGTGGTTCAGGGTATGTGATGAATGCCAATTAAAACATTACGTACCTTGAGGCCATCAATATGAAGCAAAGGGAATGACTGATGGGAAGGTCAAAATAAACTCAGCAAAAGAAAAGTAAAGATAAAGAACTTCCATTATCCTCCGGGACAACCACTCACTTCCTGGAAAATGGTGCCTTAAACATGGTTGAGGATCCCTGAGCTTTTTCCCTTTCTTAGCTATCTCTAGGGTCCACTCCTGCATAGGAGAAACATTTCCTAGCAAACAAACAAGCTTCAATGTTCCTCTTGGAGTGGGGAGACTTGATTTCAGAAGGCTCCAAAGTTGGCAAACAGTTGAGGGGTGGGGAGTCTCCTAATTCTAGCAGGATGAGCTAGAATTTTGTCTGAGAGTTTTCAATAACCACTGTGGTTTTGTAAGCCAATGACGTGCGTCCACATAGAAATGTCTCTAGAATAATTGCAAATATATGATTTAGGGGCACTCTTTTTAATTTTATATTTTTATGGACTTGCGGGAATTTTTGGGAAAATCACCAGGGATGCTTAAGCAATCAGTTCTTTGTTACTGCAGCTGAAAACAGTGGGTGGGCCTTTTTTTTTTTCAGGTGAGAAATAGAAGGCAGAGAAGTGAGCACCTCACATTGCTTCTGTTTGTTGAAGGCTCCTGGCCCCCGGGGCAGCGTTCTCTTGGCTGCGCGAACTTGTTGATCATGCTGCTTAACTGTAATTATTCTAGACAGTTCTTTGGCTCACCATGCTGTTTCATAGGCTTCATAAATCATACAAATTATTACCTCAATAGAAAACTATAATTACCCACAAACCCTGACATGCCAAAATGTGTATTAATTAGATAAGGTAATAAATGCTTTACTGCACATAGCTATAATTATTACCTCAAAAAATGACATATACGCATAGACCATCTTGATACTCCGAAACAAATGATTCAATATAATGTTCAGTTCATAACAGAATTGCTATCTAATTTGATTAATTAGTTAAAAACTCTTGCAAGGTGCTTTAAATGTGATCAGAGACACAGAATAGTTGAATTTCAAATCTAGCAGCATGGTCAAATGAGGGCCATACAATTGATCTGCAGAGTGACTTCCAGTGGTGAGAATTCATACAAATTAACATTTCTGACCTCTGAAGATTATCCAATGTGGGTGACATGTAAAAGTTTGCACAACCAATAGCTGTAATGGTGTAAGTTATTGTATTTCTTACTTAAAACCAACAAGACAACTTCCAAGTAGAAACAAGTATATTTCTAGAAGTCTGACTTCTGTGCACCAATTTAGTCTGAAATGTTAATATAGAAAAAATTATGCCTTATTATAGTGGAAACAACATCACTGATTAATGTACTCAAACACTCAGTGTATCATAACGTTGTCTTAAAAATTTCAATAATATGGAAGTTCTAATGGGTCTTTTAGAGAGATTTATAGTATATTATCAACTGGAAAAGTAGAATTATATGAAGTCTCTTCCATATCCGCATTTATTCAGCCTACTTTATTTTGAACTGGGTATTTTCAATATATGCATAAAAGTTGATTTGGTTTTACCGTAGACATTGTGCATAGCAATACTTCCATGTGTTTCTCCACTGATAGATGTAGCACATTACATTACGATAAAATATTTGAACTTCCTCTCATAAGAAAGAACATTAAATTTTATGGGGCTGAGAGATAAGACAACTCAACTGTTGCTTGATTACATCTTTTACAAAAGAGCATTAACACAGGTAGCTTTGACTTTTGCAGAAGTATTCTGGAGGAAGCTTTCTTATGAAGACATAAAATAGAAGCTATGCCATCATTTGCTATTTAGATTATTATCTCCTTGAATCACTTCACAGTAAATTCAGAGACAACTGACTCATCCATCCTCCTTCTTTCACTCTTGAGAAATCACTAGGGAGCTTCACCAGGAAAGGTAAATTTGTTGAAGGCAAGGCATTACCTATCCCCCTGAAGGAGTTTCTGAAAACTACTAAGACTCATCCACAGAATCAGTTGAAATTGTACAGCTAGCCAACAATTGTTCTGTATCTAATCTTCTCCAGGATTAGCTAGCATCATGTCTACCACAAACCATATCTCTGATGAATATATGATGAATAAATCAATGGGATCAAGTGATATTTATCTTGAGAGAGGGGATTAATTAAGTGATATTGTATTTTTATCTGGTTAAGGGCATTACAATATGATGATTTCAGCATAAGTGCCAATAACACAAAGATGCTGCTAATTTGAAATGACATGGGGCTATAAGCATCGTGCTATGATGGAGACAAAGAGGAAGAAACTATTTAAAGATCATACTCTGAAAAGTTCCTTATTTGTTGATATTCAATGTATTAGTATTCAAGTAGTCAAATATCTTTATTAAACATCAGAGATGATTAAAAATAAAAATCTTTTCACAATTAAAACAAAATATTTAGCATGTTAATAGATAAACTTAAAATTAACATACCATATTACAATGAATATTAGCATAGTGATGATAAGGATATAACATCTATAAAAATTAGCAGAAGTAGAGTTTATTGTGCATTCTGTTAGAGGACAAGTTGCAAGAATTTTAAAGGCCTAGGTTAATTTGAAGTTAGAATTTCTCTATGAAGTCCGTCTTGTAGGAATTTTCAGGCTAACTTAAACAAGAGGCGTCCTGCAAAAAGAAATCTATTAAGAAAAAATTATTGGGGTTTCAATTTCTGTTTCTAAGCAAAGGTCAGATTTGGCTATTTATAACTATCTTTCTACTAAAAACATAATAAAATGTTAGTTCAAAACAATTTTAAGCATTTTCCTGAGAAATATTAAAATGTCATCAAAAATAATAAATCTCAAGGTCAGAAATTTAGGGCGATCTGTAATCCAAAGTGGCAAATGCTATCCTGAGGACTTCCTCATTACAAAATTTTTAAAAACTAAGTTGAAATTTGGGGCAGTGCAATGCGAACCAGAAATCCACCAACACTCAATATTCAAAGTCTAACAGAGAAAAACTATGAGTCAAGTAAGCCAGAAAATAAAAAAGCTGTATCATCAGAAAAATTAAAGTAGAAACAAACCACCCTTCACATGTGAGGGCAATGACAAGTTTTCTTGAGTTAAACAAAGATGGTGTGCCTGTGTGTATTTGTGTGTGTGTGAGTGTGTGTGTGTGTGTGTGTGTGTGTGTGTGTGTGTATGTGTATGGAGGGTTGCTGTTCTTTTATGTTTGTTTTATTTTGTTTTGGGGACACACCTGGTGACGCTCAGGGGTAACTCCTGGCTATGTGCTCAGAAATCATTCCTTGCTTGGGGGACCTTATGGGACACTGGGGTCAGCATCCTGAATCAGCCGCATGCAAGGCAAGCGCCCTACCACTGTGTTATCATTCTAGTCCTGCAGTTGTTTTTCTAAATCAAGGGGATTCATTTGCTGTCATCACACATAGTAAGTTATAGCAATTCAAATCATGTCTGGAATTCATGCAGAGCTGATGGGTTGACTGGTTAGGTATTTGATTAGGAAAAAAAAAAAGAAATTCAATCAACCACATGTTCATAAAATAGTCTTTCTATATAAAATGCAACTGGATACAAAAAGGTGTGGAACTGACATTTTTTTCTTCAGATAGTTTCTACTTTTTCAGCATTTATTCTCATTTGTGGGAAGTCTGGCAAGACTTCTGTCCATTTATAGCTGGAGAGAATGATGGTGACTGTTGAGAGCTATTAAGGGGACCCGCCTCATTTAATAGCAGGCACCATTTGTGTTCTTAAACCTCAGCCCCCTAACTTCCCTGAAGTAGACCCACTCAGGCCGATAGAGGGATAGAGAGAATCCAGCACTAACTGCTAAATTCAGAAAACCCTAAGGGCCGGTGAGGTGGCACAAGGGGTATGGCATCTGCCTTGCTTGCACTAGACTAAGGCAAATGGGAGTTCGATCCCCCAGAGTCCCATATAGTCCCCGAAGCCAGAAGTGATTTCTGAGAGCATAGCCAGGAGTAACCACTGAGTGTCACCGGGTGTGGCCCAAAAACCAAATTTAAAAAAATGTCAGAAAACCCAACTCTTCCCCATGATGGGAAGTAACCCAAGCACAAGCACTAAAATCAGGAAGTGATTGAGCTGCTGGTCAGACTAAGGGTCTAAATCTGTATAAAGGCCCTGACTAGAAACTCAATCAGGTATTCAATAAACTCGACCAAGTAGAGCTTAGAAAACTAAAACATTTTATTTTAATATCAGCAGAAATTTTGTTTTATTTTTTGAGGGGGGGTACACCTGACACTGCTAATGGTTTACTGCTAGATCTGTGATCAAGGGTCTTCCTTGGCAATTTTCAGGGGACCATAGGGGATGCCAAGGATCTAACCTGAGTTGGCTAAATGCAAGGCAAAATGTCCTATCCACTGTGCTGTCTCTCCAGCCCAGCAGAAATGTTTCTCATTAATACAGAAGCTGAACATCAAGTCTATGTCAGATATTATGATAAACAATCAGAAATTATTAGAGAAGACCAAAAGAGTATCTTTAATCCAAATAGCATTGCCTATTCAAATGGGTTTATGTAAGTAATTCTTGGCCACCCTGCCTATTAGTTAATTACTGGAATGATATCAACACTTGAGTTAAACAGTTATTCTGCACATATCTTCTTTGAGTCTGATTAAATTTCCCCACACTTACAGAACTGTTCAGTGCATTCAAGATATTCAAGAGTTGGCACATGAGGGACTGAAATAAAAATGAATGTCTCAAGGAAAAGCCTCCAGACAATGGAAACTTCCTCTGAGCCTTTGGCTCCACAACCTTATATTGGAGAACATATAAAGAAAAGCACTAATTATTTTAGTTCTATCTGATGCTGGCTGATATTGAGATTATTTAGTTTTTTATGATGTTAACTCTAAATGATTACCTATCTCATCATGTCATACCTGACAATTGTTGAAATGATTCAAGATTTCTGATATAGTTTATCTACTTTTTCCCTGGGTATAAAACAGCAGCAAGAGATGAAAATATAAAGGAGTAGAAAGACATAGGTTGTCATTCAGTTTTATGTGAACTGGAGCTTTATAGTGAGGAACTATTGGAGGCAATTTCAGTAAGCAAGGATTTTGTGGGGAGATTAGATCAGTTACAAATTGCTAAATCTGATGGCTTAGATAAAAATTTTACCAGAGGCTTTAAAAGAAGTAGAACATGTTTTGGGGAGAAGCAATTGCCTTCTGGAGAATGCACAGAGTATGTATTTTTAAAGACAAATTAACTGTGAAGAGACAGCACTACCTTCATACCCAATGAGAATGAGAGGTCTGCATTTCAGCCAGGATAGCAAAACCATCATTATGCTGTAGTCAAGTTTATTTGTTTCTGATCTATTTCTCCATCATTTAAATTTTTTAAAATACCCATACACATCTTAAAATATTAATTTGTGAATATTTTCCCCAGGAGAGTTTACATAAATACTAAATAAATGGGTAGAAAACCCACACACATTGTGAGACACACAGATGTGAACTCCTTACCTTTTCCTCTTTTATCCACTGCAACCTACTATTAATCAAAAGCAATTAATATGCAAAAGATTCAAAGTACAGAAGTCTAACACTTTTGTTTGATTTTGGATAGATTTTATCCCTTTGTTATTGGCTCAGAAATGGCATTCAGGTCCAATCATTCCTAAATCATTAAATAGAGTTGAGGTAGCTAAAAGATATCTTTGGATTCTTCTGAAAATATCAAGCATTGATCTGCATTGGTTTTGTTTCAGAAAAAAAATCTTAAATATCCCCCAAATACTCACATATCAGAAGAGCAACCTCCTCTTTATTCCATAGTGTTTCTCTGTGTGTTTCTGTGTGTGTCTTTGTGCACATAAGGCATATTCTTCACATACATATTGTGAGGAACAAGGAATGTAATTTCTCCTGAGAGTAGCTAATGTTTCATTTCATTTCAAGAAAATCTTCAAGATTGGGCAATAACTATGGTGCCTATGGGCTTCACCTTTGGCAATTCAAGTAATTTTATTAGCTTGAAACATTGCCATAACCTTTACTTACAGAGACTTTTTAAAAACTACCTTCGTTTTGAAAAATGGTCTGAAAGATCAAATGACCTTCCTTACAATTAAAATAACCAATGAAAATTATTAGAGAATTTTAACAGTGACTATAATTCAATAACAGAGTAGATACACATGGGAAATGAATCTTCCTTAGTCTTCTTTGTTGGAATTTTTGACTGAAGCACTTGAGAAAATATCCTTTTCTTTTTTTTTTTTTTTTTTTTTGCCACTTCCAGTTTTATGATTCAACCTAGGTAGTTCACAAACCCCACAAAGCTACCTCTCCTCATATGGGCAAGTTCAAAAGCTTCCAAAAGGAAACTTATATTCATATTTCCAAATAGAGAGAAGGTCAATTTTGCCTGTAGAAAGGCCAATAAGGCATATTTTACCACTATGTCTTTTTTTTCTTTCCAAATTAAGAAACAAGAAGCATTTAAACAACACATTGCCCCCTCATTTATCATGACACCAGCAGTCAACTGTAGTAACAAAGCTACTTTTACAAACAACTACTCTTTTCTCAAGGATTGTATTCTTTTTGCTAGTTAAAGTTGTTATAAGCAAGGAGCCAGAGTGATAGCACAGCAGGTAGTGCCCTTGCCTTGTATTTGGCCAATCTGGACTCAATTTCTCAATTTCCAACAGCCTATATAGTTCCTGGAGCCTACCTGGAGTTAGTCCCGAGTACAGAGTCAGAAAGTAACCCCTGATCACTGCCAGGTATGGCCCAAACGACCAAAAAAATATATATGTATATATGTGTATATATATACATTATACATTATACATAATGTATATATATACATTATATATATATATATATATATAATGAACAAAAACGAAAAAGGGATGAGCAGAAAATAAAGTCACTACCTTTGCTTCCTTTGTGTTAATCTCTCTAACTCTCATTGCTGTTTCTTCTTTTCCTACTGAAAAGTCACTATCTAGTATGGAGTTTTCATGGAGTTCAATCAGAAACAGAAGAATCATGATCATTACGTCTCTCTGCATTCATTAGAATCTACTAGAAAGTGAGCACAAGTTCTTCATTCCAGGCATATACAACATTGTCTGGCCAAAGGGACATTCCTACTTGGGTCCTAGCTGTTGCATATTTCCAAGTAACCCAATGGACTCTGGTGGAAAAGACTAACTGATTAGTCTAGGTCAAAATCTGTCCACATCTGATTTCTCTTAACCTAGAGAATATCTTCCATCTATTTCCCAGGAATAGTGGCCCATTAGCATGGGCACATGAGGAACAGAAGATTTCCAGGTAAAGTCAAGATTGTATGTTTATTGATAAGGAATTTTTCTATACTTAGAAAGGCTGAGTTGATTAGGTCCAGGACCATGAGGGAGTCAGGAAGCTCAGGTAAAAAAAAAAAAAAAAAAACCAGCAAACTGGAATGAAATCAAGTGATTTAGTTACATAAGACAAATGGACTGTTAGCACATAGAAGACAATTTCAGCCTTAACCAGGAAGCTTCTTACATGCTTTCTGCCGAGACAAGAACCAATTGAAAGAATTGCCCTGCAAATGAATGCAGGCAATCCCCATTACAGAGGCGTTAAGAGGATTAATCAAGGTTGACAAAGGGATGCTAGCCTATATTTAGATGAGAAAATGACAATCTCTCACGTCTTTTGCATGTTTTACAAAGGATGACCAGGGACAAGCTGATTGTATGAGTTAAATCTGTGGAGCTAAGAACTAATTTTGCAAGATGCATTGCAGCCTGGATCTTTCTCTTATTCACACCAGAGCAGCTCTCTGGCATTCGCTGCATTTGATCTTTGAGCTGAGAATATACCTAAGTGCAGACAGGGCTCCCTGAGGGTCATAACAAGCTTTGTCTGGGCACCAAGAGTTTGAAACGAGTAGTTTTGTTGAAGCAGCTGGTCGTTTCTTATGGACATGGCCAATGTCCTGTTTTATAAACATGGCACAATGTCCTAGTGTCCTTTTCAGTCTAGAAGCAACCAGAAGTTGTATTTCTGCAAAGTCAGCAGGAGGTAGTTCCTTCTAAGGGTGAGGCAAATTGAAAGGCAAATTGGAGATTGGGAAAGAGATGCTGTGAGCATCTGGCAGAAATGTTTTTAAAGAGAAAGTGTGAAGAAGGAAGACTTGAGGCTGAAAAAGGCTTTGTGTGGGTCAGAGCTGTTCCATCTCCAGAAATTAGGTCATGGGAGTTGGCAGTGGTGTCTAATATAAAAATAAGCTTCAGGGGGCTGTAATACTCTCAGAAAGATCATTTATAACTATAAGAAGAAATTATTCATCTTCTCTGAGATGTTTAATTCACCTTTCACTGAAGAGCTCCAATATTCCTTGCAACAATGATCTCTGCCATTTATTTCACAACATTATTGTAAAGTAAAAGAAGACCATTAGTCCTGCACCCCATTACAAAATAAGTCAGTCAAGGGCCAAGCAAACCCTATTGATTCGTGATTTGGGTTATAATTAGGGAAGTAATATATTAGCTCTGAAAATAATGAAGAACTCCCAAGTCCATCTTGATATCTGTGTTTTAAAATCTGTAGCCAGGTTTCAACTTAATGTGACTTTCTAGCTACCTAGAGTTAGCAGTCCACTTGGAATATGTTTTAAAGTTCTATTTTTACATCTAGTTAATGTAAACATTTTTAGTGTGCTTAAAAATCACTAAAGGAATACCCAAACCAGTAAGTTATGGATTTATACAACCGAATGCAAGTGGAACCTCTTGAATGGCTTCTAAATTCCAAAGAGCAAAGGTGATATCACAAGATGAAAGAATCTAATATAGTTCCACCCAAACTCATCAGTGAAGAAACAAACCAATATCCAGTGCTTGAGTTGATGCTCCAACAAGCACAAAAAAGAAAACCAAAAAATGTAGATGGAATCTTGCCCTAATGATACAACTCAAAGTCAGAGGCATCACTGCAAGGATCAATCTTTCTTCTTCCAATATGTCCTTGTGAGGGGCTGGAGTGGTGGCGCAAATGTAAGGGGCGAGCTAACCTAGGACGTACCCGTGGTTCTCCCCACACACACCTCCCCCCGCGTCCCATATGGTCCCCCAAGTCAGGAGCAATTTCTGAGCGCGTAGCCAGGAATAACCCCTGAGCACTGCCAGGTGTGGTCAACAAACAAACAAACACACCAAAATGTCTATATGAGGCTGGAGAGGCTGTCTCATGTGATAAGAAAGCAGGAGAGATATGGGGAAGGTTTTCTGTCACAGAAACAATAGTTTACAGGAGCACCTGAATGAAATATTAGACTACAGACAATAGAGTCCATCACTGAACATATGATTGGTAGTTCCTTCTATTTTTAATAATGGTGTAATGGAGTGGAAGCACAAAAAAGTATTTGAAAACAAAAAGACATAATGTGACTCTTGTTTTTCTTGAAAATGACTCATCAAAAGAGAGAGGATGTGGAGAGTGAAAGAAGAGAGTCAGGCAACAAACATGACTGGTCTATGATAGTCTTTGTTAAACGTCTTGAGGCCAGAAATTCTCCCTCATTCTAAGGGTCAGCAATTGCTCAACAACTGAGGAGAACTGGAGGAGCAAAACTGTGTGATTCTTGAGGGTTGGAAAATGTTCCTCTTTTTCCTGAGGGACATGCTTCCCAAGTTCACTCTTATTAAAATATAAGAGGAGTTGGGAGCCGAGTTCTTTGTGGTGCTCAAAGCCAAGACTTTTCTTTCTGAACTGATAAGGAATCAGGTTGCTGAATTGATAGAACACATTATGTCTTTATGACCTGTTCATCAATGACCAAATCTCAGTTTAATAGCCATTATATATTATCTCTCTCTCAGGAAGATTGAATGGATTGGTCAATTTCTGAAGTATGGCTGGGCCAGCTCTTTATTGTGTCCTTGATCTCAAAGAGATGTTGAATTCCAGATGAGCAATGAAGTCTTTGAAGGTATTGAGTTATTTATTCATATTTTGGTACCAAGGATTGAACCCAGGTCCTTACACATGAGCTTTCAATAATTTTATAGATTCCTACTTCTGACTCTGTACACAACCCCCAAGAAATTAGAACAGTGGTGATTTCAGGATCATTGAGATTGAGGGAAAATACTCCATCTGAGTACAATTTTGAAGATATTATAGTCACAATTTTTCACCCTCCCTCCCCACACTCTAGTAAATAGGCATTTGTGGCCTTAATTCAAAGCCTGTACCTTGAAAATATTTATAAGATAAATAATAGTCAATATTTCAATTGATTGGTAAAAAAATGACTACATCAACACATATTATTCTCCATATCAATTAGAAAATTCTTTAACCATTTTAACTAATTTCAGTTGTACCATGAAAATCATCATTTTATCAAATGTCTTTAAAGTAGCAAATTGCACTTATTGTAACATTCAAAGCCTTAGGAGTTTTTCATTTTTATTTTTCAAAAGACATTCATAGAAATGACGGAAAATACAAACAAATTTAGTATATTATTATGGCTGTATTTACAACATTAACATGTGACTGTCCAAAATATTTTATTATAATAATTAGTGGGAAAATCATAGACATAACTATTACTTCTAGATCATTCAAAAATATTTATTATTTCCTTAATACTGTGAACTTCCTAAATGCAGTTCAAACATATACCAGAAATTCTATGGTGAAAGGGTCTCCTCAGATGTAGACTTTATTAAAATAATAACTATTTATTTTTAATAAATATATAAACATGACTAATATGAGCAAAGTATTTTTCTGAAGGCTTCAAAAATCCAATTAACTTTAGTAGTGGTTTAGGAGGAATGCTGTATATGCGCTTTGATTTTAATGATATATGTAGTGAGGCATAGGAGTGAAATAATTTCCCTAAGTCTTATTGAAAGAATAAAGTAGTAACATAACAGAACTAATCGTATTGTCCATTCACTTCAAATGTGCCTTTTAAGTGATAAAGTTGATGGTGTTGGTGGTGATGATAATAATAATGATGATGATGATGTTTCTCACCAACAACAATTTCCTTCCCGGTCAATTTTCTTCATAATTCTGAGAGGGAAGAAAATACTAAAGTAAGGGACAAGAGATTGAGTTAGTGTGACTAAAGCATGGGTCACCTTTCTTACATATAGGAGATGCTAAGTCGATAATTGATCAATTGAGGGCCAGAGATATAGCATAGAGGTAAGGTGTTTGCCTTGCATGCAGAAGGACTGTGGTTCGAATCCAGGCATCCCATATGGTCCCCTGAACCTGCCAGGAGTGACTTCTGAGTGTAGAGCCAGGAGTAGCCCCTGAACACTGCCAGATGACTCAAAATCCAAATAAATAAATAAACAAACAAATAAATAATTGATTAATTGTAAAGCCAGAACAATGCTATAAAATTCCAGTGTGTGATCTTCCATGAAGGTACAAAGATCTTCTTTTTGATCTTCTAAAGTAGGTTCTATAAATGCTAGACATTATAACAGCCTTCATGACGACCTCCTATTCCTTTTATGAATAGAAATTTTATGAGATCAGCACATGCTCATGTTATTTTAGCACAGTGGTTGCCTTTTATAATGTCTCGTTTCTTAAATGTCAATTTCCTAGGCCATTAGCACTTCTGAAATAAAAGTAAATAAAAACATCAAAGTGATTATGTTAGATTTTTTTTCGTTATTGAGGCCTCAGATTGTAAACCTTCCTAGAAATGTTAAATGTAACTAAACACCATCTTATATACCACAAGGAGTTAATAGTCCTTTGGGAAGAAACACAGAGCTACCAGGAGAATTTTACTCTCACCTTGACTCACAATTGAGTCAGGCAATCAATCTTACTGGATTCCTGTTTCAGATTCTCATCACAGATACTCTCTCACTCTCTCCCTTTCTTACCCTTTCTCTTTCTCTTTCTCTCTCTCTCACCCCCACACACATCTTTCTTCCTTTCTTCTTCCTTACCCCTGTCTATTTAAAATTTTACTTCCTAATTTCCAAGGGATCACCCAAATCATCCAGGTATAATCACAGATAGATTTTATAAAGAGCAGTTGTCTTTAATGTAGGATTTCAGGAAGAACTCGATCCAGCTGTCAGTTGGAGAGGAGAAAAGTTGTGTTCCTGGCACTGCAGTAGGAAAAGTGGAGAAGAATTTAAAGACAAATATAACCACTCTGCAACAACTAGCTAGTGAGTTAGAAAAAGAGAAGGAGAAAAATGCCATACAAAAGCAGCACATTTATCAGGGAAGAGAACAACTGAGTGGATGAGCACACATCTCCATTTCTTGTCTTATCCACATCTCTCAGGCTCCCACCTGCTCCTTTATATATATCATTTGAGGTTTTTTTTTATTTCCAAAATATTTTACAGACATCAAAACATTTAGCAAAGCAAAAGAGCACATAAGTAACTTGAAGACATGGGAGATAAAGAATCAGTGTTAAATAATTGCAATGCCGTATTTGGTAATTCCATAGAAGAGAGGAAAGAAGTGTGAAGACTAAATTTTCTCTCCATAGAGACAATATTCAGAAAAGTGGGAAACCATAATCACCCAGCTAAGATTTGCTAGTCAATAGGAATTCATGTATTGAAACGGAATCGATTTGTTTGACTTTTTACAATTGTCATTGTTTTAGACTGGACTACCTAACACAGTGTTGATCATGCTTCGATGAATATAAATAGTGAAATAATAAATTCTATTGCCCAATTCTCTGCTCTCATGTGTAAATGTCACACTGACAGCATAAAGTTATTACATTGCATAGATGAGACTGAATGCACAGAGATATTAAAATAATCTACCTGGCCCAGAGAGATAGCATGGAGGTAGGACATTTGCCTTGCATGCAGAAGGTCAGTGGTTCGAATACCGGTATGAGGTCTACCTGGGTTTTATCCCTAGCTTGCTATATGGTTCCCCAAGCCTGCCAGGAGTGATTTCTGAGTGCAAATCTGGGAGAAACACCTGAATACTGCAAGATGTGATTAAAACTGGAGATATAAGACTTTGTCTCAGAGTTTTATGATATATAGTAAGTAGCCCATTAGACGATTAACAAGAGACACAGGGAAATAAACAGTGTTATACAATTAAATAAATAGTGAAAGGAAAAAATTTGGAATATTTGGGAATTAGAGGAAACAGTTTACAATCAGATCCATAATGTAGGAAAGCTAGTGAGGCTTCTGTTAAGACTTCTAGAGGGATAAATTAAATACAAAAACTTGAAATATATGAAGTGAGGGAAGAACTCGGTAAAAAACACATTGAAATATAAGCAGGAGTTTACCAGGTAAATAGGAATGACCAAGTGGAACATAATTTTTAGTTTTTCAGCAAATTATTTTAAGTTTCCATTCATATTAGCATGTAAGTGACTACCATATATGGTGTCAATCTTTGAAAAGCATTGCACAATTGAATTAGTAACATAAGTTGAATTAATATTTATTAAGCATTTTGTGTCTGATTGGAACATGTCGCTTCTCAGCTTGGTTTTCAACTGATAATTGATTCTCATAAGGATAAGATCTTATCACTATCAGAGAGCAAATATTACAAATACTGGTAAATTATTGGTATCTACATCCATGGAAGCTACTTAAATGGTAACAGCAGGTATATGACTCACATATTACATGCTAGTTGTTATATAATATACCTTATCTCTCATACATAAAATAATAAAGGCTGGGAGCCGGGAGGTGGCGCAGGAGGTAAGGTGCCTGCTGCCTTGCCTAGGACAGACCACAGTTCGATCCCCCGGTTCCCATATGGTCCCCCGTGCCTGCCAGGAGCGACTTCTGAGCGCATAGCCAGGAGTAACCCCTGAGCGTCACTGGGTGTGGCCCAAAAACCAAAAAAAAATAATAATAATAATAATAAAGGCTTTATCAATGCAGATCTATTCAACCTGGCCGCAGTAAGTAGAATTCTGACTAAGAATGAGGGGTAAGAAAAAAATCAGTCATTTATTCAGTTAGAATGACAGGGAAGTGTAGATCATAAGAGATACTTGATTCTTTTGTTTGTTTGTTTGTTTTGTTTTTAAAAAGAGATACTTGGTTTGATTCACAAACATCGGCTATGCTTTATTCAGTCCCTCTTGCACCCTAACTTATGATGAATACATGTGAATGGATGCAATAAAAGAGCTATGGACACATGTTTTGATACAACAAAAGAGCATGGGGACATGTTTTTGTACAACAAAACTGTTCGGGAGACATGTTTTAGTGGCAGAAATGGAATCTAGTGGGAATATTTTGGTAGAGGTAGCAAGATCTCTTTTTATTTCCTTAACTTTTTTTTTAATTATTGAGGCATTGTGATTTACAATACTATTAATCATAGATTTTCATATACCTTATTCCAATACAATGCCAGCAGTCTCCACTTCCCTCCCCAACACCTCTTAAAGGACTTAAGCATCACAAGGATTATTTGAGAAACACATATAGCAACTCAATGACAAGGTAACGCATAGAATGCTACTAGGAGAAATTTTTGGTTTTTGGGTCACACCCAGTGACGCTCAGGGGTTGCTCCTGGCTATTCACTCAGAAGTTGCTCCTGGCAGGCACGGGGGACCATATGGGGAACCGGGGGATCGAACTGTGGTCCATCCTAGGTTAGTGCAGGCACCTTATCTCCAGCGCCACCGCCCTTGAAATTTTAATCATGGAACACAGGATGAATTTTAGAATATGAAGAGTAAATTTATTATACTTAATATATTTGGGGACCATGGACAGTGAGAAGTATTACTGGGTCAAGTGGAAGCTCAATTCGTTTCTGTTTTGAGAGATGCTCATGTCATTTTTAGAGTTTGAACTAGTCTACATTCCCATCAAGTAGTAGATGAGTCTCTTTTCCTCATATTCATGCCAACACTGTTTATTTGTTATTAACTGTTTTTTTTTATTTTTATGTTTTTGTTTTACTGTGTTTTTTTATCCATTATCCAAATTTTCTAATTTTTTAAAATTTCCCTGGCACTGTGTTCACTAAATTCCAGTTCCTTGGCTTGGTTCTTATATCAATATGTTCATTATATAGTAGAAAAATTCCCCCCAAGTTTTTAATGTGACCAATATAATTACTGCCCTTCCTGTCAGTACAAGGAGTAGGCCAATGGCAGGTCATGACAATTATCTGATCCATGATGGTCTGAATACCTCCAACTTTAACTGAATAGGGTCTGCTCAATACCTTGTAGGGGAAATATATACCCTATTATTCCCCATTATTTATTTCCCTCTTGCCACTCTCTCTGAATTTTTCCATTCAAGGCAAGAGAAAGGAAGAAGATGAAAACCAGTAATTTACCAATGACACAACTAATGCTGGTGATGTAGTTATAGGGAAAAAGGTAAGAAGGCAACTTGATTTTTACTTCTCAGACTTCTTTGGGTTGTCACAGATGATGCTAAAAAGGAAGTTTTGCTGAATATGGTGAAGTGTTATGATCAAAACCAAGCAGATCATAGTAAAAGTCTCCAGGTCTAGATAGACTTGGGAAAGATGCGCAGCTTCATAAGTTCAGGGGAAAAAAAAATCTCTCGGGCTACCTAAATAAACGTCCCATCTGCTTACTGATGCCTGAAATTACATAGTAAGAGTTTCATTTCTTAGCCCCAAGCACTTGATTCCTGTTAAAATGTAAATCTCTTGGGCATGGCAATACTCTAAGTTGCTGTTATATCTCAGGATGAAGAAAAAAAGTGGTATTTTTTTCTGCATACTTTCTTTAAAGCAGATTTGACAAGGAGGGAATGTTAGGGCAATGGTGCTGGGAAAGAAAGGACCTAGGAAGGCACTAGACCTTACAGAATGGAGACCAGGAAAGGCTGAATTAGAGTTAAAATGGAAGTAAAAAATGGAGTAAAAATGGAAGAATGTATCGTGTACCAGGGAACCTGGGAAAAGACCTTCCATATTTCTGGATCTCAGAGTTGATATTACTACCTGAATCTGGTTCACTCACTATTCTCTAAAGTGTCCTAAAACTCAAATAGCTATCTAATTCTATAGTAAGGATAAATAGACATTTTTCCATTTTTTTCTTTTTTGTTTTTGCCTTTGTTTATTTGTTTTTGGCCATAGCTGGTGACGCTCAGAGGTTACTCATGGCTATGCACTCAGAAATTGCTCCTGGCTTGGGGGACCATATGGGACACTGAGGGATTGAACCACGGTCTGTCCTAGGCTAGCACTGGCAAGGCAGACGCCTTACCGCTCTGTGCCATCAATTGGGCCCCTTGTTTATGCTTTTTGAGGGCCACATGGATTACTGTGGGGATTACTCCTGCCTCTGAACTCAGGAATTACCATATTTTCTGGCATATAAGACGACTTTTGAAACAAAAAGAAAGTAAACTGAAAATCAGGGGTCTTCTTATATGCCGAGTATATCCAGAAAAGTGTTTCAATATGCCTCTAAATGAAAATTGTCTGAATATTGCCACAAAATGAATTTTCCAGCTCGATCCTGCACCAATCACTGCAAGGCTGCTAAGACCGCCTCTCTAACTTGGCCAATCCAAGCAGGCTTTTGATGCATGCAAATAAGACAATGTTGGGGCCCAGGAGATAGCATGGAGGTAAGGCGTTTGCCTTTCATGCAAAAGGTCATCGGTTCGAATCCTGGTGCCCCACATGGTCCCCCGTGCCTGCCAGGAGCAATTTCTGAGCATGGAGCCAGGAGTAACCCCTGAGCACTGCCGGGTGTGACCCCAAAACCAAATAAGACAATGTTCTAGGCCTGAATCTACACTGTCAAAAGCCTGCTCAGATGGGCCAGAGTCAGAGAGGAAGACTATTACAGTATGACCTTTGAACCTTTGCTTGTTGTGATTGGCTTATGTGGTACATACAGTTGCAGCACAGGAACGTTTTGTCTGATACAGCGAAGATAAGCCTAAACCTATGCTTTAACTGCAAAATTAGGGGGTTCGTCTTATATTCCCAGTCGTCTTGTAGGCCGGAAAATACGGTACACATAATGGTTCTTGGGAAGTGTAAGATGACACTAACTATTAATTCAAAACAAAGGTGTTTCCCCATTTTCCTGTTGCTTTTAAACCTATCCCTTTGATATGTAAAAGTTCATCTGGATATGTACATTCTTGATCTTCCTAGTCCTGGTGAAATGGGACTGGTTTCATAAAGAAAGCAGTTTTAACTTGGTAGCAAGGAAACCACAAGATGAACAGCAAACTAACTCCATGATTCTCTCCTGACTGACTTGGTTTATTAATTCTTCTGGCTAGCCATCTTCAGACTCATCTGCCTGGGGTGATTTCACAATGCATGGGGATTTACTTTACAACTGGTGCACAAACGGCTACTCAAAACTTGAGAAGACCCCAACTATGTTGAGTGACTTGATCCTCTGGTGGCTAATCACTATGACAGTCTCCTTCAAAAGGACTGAATGTACAGTGCCCTTCACCAGAACATCAGTAAACATGGCACCTGTTCTGAACATGGAAGAGGCCCTTTCAGACTGGACAGAAGACAATGAAGATGATGAGCAGATCTTAGAGGCCAATGCCCACTGTCTTTCTTCTACCAAAGGTGCTTTCTCAGAGGACCTTAGCTCCTCAACCTGCAGCAACTTAACAAGATCACTGATAGAGCAGAAGCCAGAAAGAAAACCCATATTAGAAGGGGACCAACAGTAGAGAGATGAGTGGGTCTCTTCACCCAGATTCCAACCCATATAGCAAAGGCCCTTTGATTCCAGGAAACCTCAGAAGCCTACTACAGGACAAGATGGGGGAAAAGATGGAGGATCCAAACCCAGTCAAAGCCCAACTGCGGAGAAGCTGCTTTCAGAACCTCCTGCAACATTCTAGGTTAATCTTTCAATTCTATTTGCATCAGTCACTATTTTGCCGATTAAGCTGTGTGTTCTACCTATATAGATCTTAATAAATAATCTTTTGTTCTATGCCTGACTGCAAACAGATAGTTTTTGTATCCAACTCTAGTGGTTTAATATTAGTTTGTACAGTTCCAGAAAATTGCATAATATTGTTAGATTTTTATTCAGTCCAGGAATATTTCCTGATTGCTATGATGCTTGATTATGCACAGTATGTAGCAACTTATTCTCAAATTATGTCCGCAAAAATGTTCTAATGCCTTTGTCCACAGAAATCGATTGAAAAGGAACTTGGGGGCCAGGGAGATAGCATGGAGGTAAGGCGTTTGCCTTTCATGCAAAAGGTCATCAGTTCGAATCCCGGTGCCTCATATGGTCCCCCGTGCCTGCCAGGAGCAATTTCTGAGCATGGAGCCAGGAGTAACCCCTGAGCACTGCCGGGTGTGACCCAAAAACCACAAAAAAAAAAAAAAAAAAGAAAAGGAACTTGGATTCTATAGACTCCTATTACAGTGCTCATTATAAGAATATTTTATCAGGGGCCAGAGCAGTTGCCCATAAATAGGGTGTTTACCTTGCACGTGGCTGACCTAGGATGGACTGTGGTTTGATCCCCCAGTGTCCCATTTGCTTTCCCAAGCCAGGAGCGATTTCTGAGCGTATAGCCGGGAGTAGCTCCTGAGCGTCACCAGGTGTGGCCCAAAAACCAAAGGGAAAAAAAAAAGATTTTTAGCAAACTTATTTTCAATATGTGTGTGTGTCTGCATAATTGTTCTTGTAATTTTGTGTAGGAAACTTTATAGAAAAGAAACATGGATGCTACGGACTTGCAAAACAGTGCTCAGTGTAAGGTGTAAGACTTTTTGAATTAAGTATATCTGCAGAAAAATTCTAATGCTTATGTTGGAGAAGCTATGAAAAAATGTGATATGTACAAGACAAGGATATGGAAAAAAGCTGATTGTTTTGAAAATGATACATAAATCTAACCTTTGGCACTATTTTTTTGATTTTTGGGCCATACCCGGTGATGCTCAGGGGTTACTCCTGGCTATGCGCTCAGAAATTGCTCCTGGCTTGGGAGATCATATGGGACCATATGGGACACAGGGGGATTGATCAAGGCTAGTGTGGGCAAGGCAGACTCGCCACCTCTTTAACCACCGCTCTGGCCCCTAACCTTTGACACTTTTATAGCCAAGTTTTACTGTGCATATGCAAAATAACCAGTTTTGTAAGTTCTGATCTGGGGTTCCCACCTCTGGTGGAGAACAGTAGAACCAAACCTTTCTCACTAATCTTGTTTTGTTTTAAACAGATAAGGGTGAAATTGTAAGGTTACACCCTCCCATTAAGTCAAAACAAAGGTGATTCCTATCTTCCTCTTTCCATTACACCTATCCCTTTGGTATATAAAAGTTCACCTAAATATGTACTTCTTGTCTGTCTCTTGACCTTCCCACTTCTGGTGAATTGGGACTGGTTTAATAAAGAAAGAGAAGTTTTAACTTGGCAGCAGAGAGGCCACAAGGTGAATAGCAAACTGTCTCCATGATTATCTCCTGACTGGCATGGTTTATTAATCCTTCGTGCCTATCCATCTTTAGACCCATCTGCCTGGGATGAGTTCACAATGTGTGGGTATTTATTTTTACAGGGGGCTATATGGGAAAGCAGAGATTGAAACTGTGTTGACTACATACAAACCAAACTCTACCCACTGGACTAACACTCCAGCCCCACAACTAGTTGCCAGTGTTGGTGAGGATGGAGAGAAAATGGAACTCTTGCACATTATTTGTGGAAAGCAAATGTCTTTTATTATTATGAAATATAAAATACAAGTTCTTCAGAAATTATAGAGAATTATCCAAGGTTGGGTATATAACCGAAGAAATCACCATATTTGTTTCTCAAAGTAATATCTATACCTCTCTGTTTATTGTGATAGAACTATCTTTCTCTTCTTTCCTTTTCATTTTATATAGTACAAATTATATAATATTTATTACCTATAATAAAATATTTTTCATCTTGGTCAGAGTATCCAAACTTTCAGTACTAAAAAATAGTTTTGAGAGGTCTTATATAAAGTATGGACAGTCAAGCAAAAAATACCTGGAGATGTCTCTGAAATCTGCAAAGAGTAGGTGTGAAGTATTTTCATCAACCACATAAACAGAGTGTTGAGGTGGCAGATGAGTGGGTGACTAACTACACTGTTCTAATTTTACAATGAATGAATAGTAGAGTGAAGCTCATGATGCAGGTCTTAAATCTTTATAGTGTTATTTGTCACTAATAGTTCAATAAAGCTGAGAGGAAAACCGTATCAGGAGACTCACAGCTACTACATAACTCCAGGAGAGATTTGGTCTAGTCAGTGAATGTGGCTCCGTCATTTAGGCGAAGAGTCCCTGAACTCCACCTCAATTCTCTAAGTCACAGAAGCTAACAGACCCTACAATATTTTCAGAAATACCTGAGCCTTTTTCTGAGGACTTCTCTGGAGTCCTAAACTGAATCGCTGACTGTTGCCAGCTTGCCTGATTTCCTATACCGTGGGCCTGTTCTTCAGCTCACCCTTACCTCAACTCCTGGTAGAAGATACAGGAGAGGATGAAAAAGGGATCAAAGAGTCATCATCAACTCCCTTGGTTTTTTTTTTTTTTTTTTTCCCCTGGGCTCTGCTGGATCCCAGGACCTGTCATCTCCTAGAATGAAGCTTGGCTACACATCCGAGTTCTGACTCATTTTTTAAAAAATGGAAGATGAGGGGCCGGGAGATAGCATGGAGGTAAGGCGTTTGCCTTTCATGCAAAAGGTCATTGGTTCGAATCCCGGTGCCCCATATGGTCCCCCGTGCCTGCCAGGAGCAATTTCTGAGCGTGGAGCCAGGAGTAACCCCTAAGCAATACCGGGTGTGACCCAAAAACCACAAAAAAAAAATGGAAGATGAACAGATATGGAAGGTTCCTCTCCAGATCCACAACAGTTTTCCAGAATCTCTATTTTTGCTTCTGGGATATCATAAATAGAAATATCCTGAATTGTTGATCAGGAGAATTGCCTCATTATCTGGATATAAGTGAGGAAGGTGCTCATGGCCACAATAAACACATATGAAAGACTCTTGAAGTCACACTATTCATGTTAGTCTTGAAGTTGCTCCCCATACTTACCCACTAAAAAAAGGCAGGAAATTAATATATAACAAGCAGGTTTTCAGTACTTAAAAAAAGAGATAGTACAAAAATAAAACTAATTTGTGTCTAAGAAAAGGATACATGTTTTCCTCTCATGTATTTGTGGATAGGATAATGTGCACTTGGGCCTTTTCTTTCTTCCTGCATGATTTTTAGTTTGAGGGCATTATCAACCCACCTCGAGTGATAGGTCACTCTCCAAAATTGACTCATTTCCGCTTTAGCAACAAGTCCTTGGACGATGGAAATTCTATAAGCCAGTCAATTTGTTCTCAGAACCAATTCTAAAATGCATCGGTTGGAAGCACAGATGTAAAAGATTCAGAAGCTGAACTGAATCCAAAAAATGCGACCACAATCATTTTCATTTTGCCAGACTCAGTTGACCGCTTCTGATAACTTTATGCTTCCCCTTGCAACTTGGGATTGACTCTCATACATAATGATGAGCATTGATAATTAGTTCTCTGATACCACAATGCATCAAATGCCTTGAATTTTTATTATGAAACACCATGGATAAAGACAGGAGTTCTGGTGGCATATAAGAATTGGGGGGCGCAGAGCCCTACCTAAATCTCCTAGTGTGTCCTTCCTTGTGCTTTCTCTGATCTGCATCGGCCACTTAGGAAGCACCATGAAGTAGTAATTTCAGCCTCACAGCCTGTGCTTCCTCTTCTTTCCATCCAGATCTGCTTTAACCTAAATCTACTAACCTAGAAAACTTTCTTTTCCTAACCTTCATCCCTATCTGTCTATGAAAAGCTCTCTGCCACCTCTCAGGGAGCTCTTTGAACAGACAGCTGGTAAGTAGATCAGCCATTGCATCTATCAAAATAGGGAGCAGTTGTCTATGAGATTGATTATAAAATCCTCAGGTACCAATGGGGCTCATTTAAACCTTCTTGAATAAATTAATGAATAATGGCTGGAAGCCAAAATTTAAATTAGTCTAAACTTGTATCTTAATAAACTCGATAACAAATTAAAAGGAAATTTGTTGGATTAAAACGTGCATCTTGCACAGGATTATGCAGTCCTTGGAGGATACCCACCAAACCCAATAGTCAGAATACAGAATATGAAAATGTATTCAGTGAGTAAATTTTATTAGATGTAGCATCATAACATTGCTAACAGGTGTGCAGAAAATAAACTCGATCCCCATCCCATCCTATGTCTAGTAATATCAATAAATTGAAGCAATACATTAAATCTCAATATTGCATTAATTTTCCCAATGACAAATACACACAAATATTATAACAGAATTGTTTTCATTTTTGACACTACTTTCATTAGAAATGCCATGAGCCAAAAATATTTAGCATTCTCAAGAAGTAGAATTAGGAAACTTTGCATCATGCCCATATCTATGCAATTATTGAATGCATTCATCCATTTATCTAGCTAATTTTTATTGAGTGTTCAATGTACTGTATGAGCAGTGAAGGAATAAAATTGTGAAGAAGACACACACACAGTCTTTTTTTTTTTATCATGGAGCTTACTTGTGAAAAGGGCATAAGAAAAAGTGAACACACCTTGAAAGTAGTGTTGATCATATAAAAAAAATGAAGCTGTCCACCCACACTAGAAAATCTTGCTGTAACTAATGTCCAGCCAATAGTTTAGTGCTGCCTAGAAGTGAAACTGCAACAGAGGCAGGAAGATTTGTCACAGAAACACTTAGTCATGTGTGTGGCCTCCAAAGACGGAGTTCGTCATCATATGGAGAAGGTCAGCTGAGCAGTAGTGTTCATTGAGTGACACAGGGGTAATCTAGATGACACAAACATTTCCTCTCTCTACAACCTTACTTTACCTTACCTTTCTGTTCGTTTTGTTTTTTTTTGTTTTTGTTTTTGTTTTTAGATTACACACAGTGATTTCCTGAAGACCATATGTGATGTCAGGAATCATTAGCTGACTACTCTTTGCAGATCTTTTTTTTTTCAAACTATGTTAAGGACTACAAATCTAGAATTACATAGCCTATTGTTTTTTCTAAAAATAATAAGTCCCACACCTTCACTTTTCACAGGATTTCACGTTTGCTTAATTGTTTAGCAGTGGCAGTTACCTCAGCAGCCTATGGATGGCAATTTCCCACTACAAAAAAGATGTTCAGGGGCCGGGCGGTGGCGCTGGAGATAAGGTGCCTGCGCTAACCTAGGACGGACCGCGGTTCGATCCCCCGGTTCCCATATGGTCCCCCGTGCCTGCCAGGAGCGACTTCTGAGCGAATAGCAGGAGTAACCCCTGAGCGTCACCGGGTGTGGCCCAAAAACCAAAAAAAAAAAAAAAA